>APFE031386355.1:1114-28336 GCA_000404065.3 Pinus taeda
TTTCTATTTCCGGTTGTAAGCATATTTCGGTATTTTCCATTAATGAAATGAAGTATTATTTCCGCTGCATCTTTGTGTATATGGTTATCTCTGTATTTTATTGCGTTCCTGTTTAAATCCGGATCAGTCGAATCATCTTCTGTAGTTGCGCTTGGAGTTCCTTGTTTGGCGTCATCATGAACGCTCATGGAGTGGCCACTTGTCCTCTTCTAAACAGCGCCAACCTACTTCATTGGTTTGTTTCTTCAGTTATGTCATGGATGAAGTCTTTCCTCCACTGTGGCAATCAAACAGATTCTAAATCTTTACAAATCACAGTGTATTCCTTCATCGATTCTGCTTCCTCCATCAGGCGCAATCTCAGTCGTCTGATCTGGGGCCTCCAGATCTAACACGATACGCACGTCCCATGCGGTTCACTTGCTCGACTGATAACGCGTGATCAACAATGGCTTTCTCTCACCTCCGCTTACCACGCATCGATCACTGAGTGGGATCGCTCCACTTTCTCCAAAACTTCTTTCTATTTGTGGGCACCCTGACCAATACCACCGGTTTTCCAGAGCGCGGGTCCCGCCTTTATACGTTAGCACTTTTTTTCATTTTTCCACCCGCGGTTCTCCGACTCCTGACACGATCGAGTGCTTAAGACTCCTCCATTTTGGCCCTATTCGCCCAGCGATGGCGATTCAAAATCCACTTTCTTTTCCTGATCTGAGGCTCGCAGGGGCTACTTTGACCTCTTACATAGTCTCCATGGGCCTCGGTCAGCGCACTTTGACCAAGGTCCTCATCGTTCCACACTAGCTGCCATTACCACCAGTTTATGGTGTTTTTGAATGTTGTTTTGGAATTTTTAGAGATTTGTCTCGACCTGATACAGTCATGGTTTTTTTACAGTTCTTGACGAATCCAATTCAGATCACGGCCTTCCCACTGGAAAGCTTTTGGACCACCAAAATTTGGTTTCCTTTCAAGCATCGACTAAGTGAGGGTATTGTTTTCTCACTTGTCCAATCTCAATCCACTTCGCACTGCTCGGCTTTGAACCTCTGAGCCCAATCCTAAGGCATTCCACATCTCCTCTACGCGTCGTCCTCACCTTCCCGTCCAAGACTGTGTCTTCTTGCAATTCATTAAGATATTGAGGTAGCAGATCATTAATAGAAGGCAATTGACTTTTCTCTTCAGGATCCTCAATTGTTGAAGGTTCAAACAATCTCAAGCAATCTACATTTACGACTAAGTAGATGTGCATGTCAGCTGGTATATAAAGGTGAAAAGCAGTTTCACCAATCTTCTCAAGTATCCTGAAGGGTCCATACTTGATAGGTTTTAGTTTTTTACCTTCACCTTGCATCCTGTCCTTGCTGATATATAGCCAGACCTGGTCTCCAACTTGAAAACTATTCTCCATCCGATGCTTGTCATGCCTAGCCTTGTATTTGGCTTGGCTCTTTTCCAGCTGTTCCTGTACTGCCTGGTGGATTTCTTGGATTTGTTCAATGAACCTAGTTGTCTTGTCCACATCACTATGTCCATCAACCATGGTATCTTTACTGAAGACAAAATCCAAAGGAGACCTTGGTATGAAACCAAAACAGGTCTCAAAAGGAGATCTCTGTGTAGAAGAGTGTTTTTCTCTATTATAAGCATGTTGCACATAACACAAATGTTCATCCCAAATCTTAGGGTGTTTGCTGCAATATCCTCTCAGTAACTGGATCACCGTCTTGTTAACTACTTCTGTCTGGCCATCTGTTTGTGGATGAAAAGCTGTGATTTTCTTTAATTTGGTGTCCATTAGTTCCCACAGACTTGACCAAAACTTCCCTACAAATCGGGTGTCTCGATCAAATACAATAGAAGTGGGCAATCCAAAATGAACCCACACATGTTCAAAGAACAATTTTGCAGTTTGTTCAGTTGTACTTTGTTTACTACAGGGTATCAAAATACACATTTTGCTAAACCTATCCACAACAACATATAGATAATCATGACCTTTACTAGATTTAGGCAGTCCTCCAACAAAATCCATGGAAATTCTTTCCCAAGGGTGAGCAGGAACTGGCAATGGAGTGTACAAGCCTAGTTTTCTGTTGTTGGGCTTGCTTTTAGAACACATAGCACATCCCTTTACATATCTAGAAACTGTCTAACTCATTTTCGGCCAATAGCAGAACCTTTGCAGCTGTGCAACTATTTTGCTTACCCCAAAGTGACCTGATATCAGAGAAGTGTGGCCTTCCCTAATTATCTTTGCTCTCTCAGTTTGTGGAATGCAAAGTTTCCCATAATGATATAAGAGTCGGTCCTTCATATGATAGTCCAATTCTTCTACTCTTTTGCCTTGACTCAAAGTTGCATATACATCTTTAAAATCCATATCCTGAGCATATTGTTCTATGTAGCTTTCATGTAGTACAGAATTATGCTTAAGTATGGTAGATGCATTTATAATGGGTCTAGATAACATGTCTGCAACCTTGTTGTGTATGCCCTTTTTATATCTGATGACTAAATGAAGCTGTTGTAGAAAACCCATCCATCTGTAATGTCTTGATCGCTGCAACTTAGTTTGGAAGTGTAGATATTGAAGTGGTTGATGATCAGTATGTATTACTATCTCTTTGCCCATTAAGTAATTTTTCCACTTTTTCACACTCTGAACTAATGCATACAATTCCTTGTCATATGTAGGATAGTTAACTACTACGAGATTAAAAGTCTCAGAATGATAACATATGGGTTTACCGTGTTGTGTCAACACTACTCCCATGGCATAGTCACCGGCATCTGTTTGGATTTCAAACGGTCTTTGTAGATTAGGCAGTGCTAGTACAGGTGTTGTACTAACCTTTTTCCTCAAGGTGTTGAAGGCTTTCTAATATTTTCCTCCCACTAAAACACCTTGTTCAATCCTGTCAAAGCATGTAAGTGAGCTACAATTGAGGAAAAATTAGAAATGAACTTCCTCCAATATTGTGCTGCTCCTAAGAAGCTTCTCACCTTTGCAGCAGACTTGGGTTTAGGCAGTTTACAATGACTGCAAATTTAGAGGGATCTATTTTCAATCCACCACCCCCTACTATATGACCCAAATAATTTAGAGATGTTTTGCCAAATTCACATGTTGAGAGTTTAAGATAAGTTTTTTCTCTTTTCAAAACATCTAATGTCTTCTTAACATGCTTTAAGTGTTCTTCCCACATTTTACTAAAAATAAGAATGTCATCTAGATACACAATAAAAAAATCATCAAGAAAAGGCCTGAGTGCATCATTCATTAATCTCATGAAAGTAGCAGGAGTATTGGTCATAACCAGCCACTCATACAATCCCTGCTTTGTTTTGAAAGCAATCTTCCATGCATCTTTCTCTGCAACTCTGACCTGATGGTATCCACTGTGCAAATCCAGTTTGGTGAAATAAACAACTTCCTTCAATTGATCTAAAATATCATCTATGTGAGGAATGGGATAACGATTTTTTATTGTTATCTTATTCAGTGCTTGGCAATCAACGCACATTCTCCACGAGCCATGTTTCTTTCTCACCAAAATGATTGGTGACCCACATGGTGATGTGCTAGGCATAATGAATCCCTTCTCAAGCAACTCTTGCACCTACTTCTTGATTTCAACATTCTCTAAAGAAGACAACCTGTACATCCCAATGTTAGGCAATGGAACATCTTACTGCAAAATAATATCATGTACTATTTCCTTTTTGGGTGGTAGACCCTTAGGTTCCTGAAATAGGACATCATACTCTGAAACAATTTTTTCTATATCAGCTTGCTACTGAGCATTATAGCCCTCAAATACATTGGTTTTATCAGGTTTCTTTTCCTTTACAACCATTAGTAAGAATTGTTTGCATGAATTTATTATTCTTTTCATCTGCCTAGAATTTATGAGAGTATAATTATTCTTGAGCTTGTGAGCTCTTACAAAGTATTTGATTCCATCTTTAACAAGTAGATACTTGTTCTCAGCTCTATAGAAAATAGCTTTTCTATCATACAAGTAAGGAATTCCTAAAGCAATTCCACATATATCCAAAGGAATTATGTCTAACTCAACCTCATCTACAAATGTTGACCCAAAAGAAAACTTGAGTTTTCACTGTCTAGTCACTTGTAGTTGTGCTTTATCATTCAACCATCCTAATGGGTATGGTTACTTGTGAGGTGTAGTTGCTAATCCCAATTTCTTTAGAATTGCTTCAGAAATCAAATTTACTTGTGAGCCACTATCAAACAAAGTATCAATCTTTTGATGTTTGGAAATAACTCAAATATGGAAAAGCTCATCTCTTTTTCTCTCATGTTCTTCATCAATAATAGTTTGAGCAGAATTACTAGTAGATGCTTCAGAATTCTTACCTTTAATACCTGTGGCTGCAATGCTTGTTTCATCTCCCAAGTCTAACCCTAAATCTTTCTGAATAGCTGCAACAACCTTCCTCTTCTTTCCCTCGGACTTCTTAGGTCTCAGCTCTAGATGCAAAATCCAACAATGCTCATCATCATGCCCCTCCTTTTTACAGTGAGTGCATGAAGCTTTGCCTTTATGTATAGTTTTTGCCTTCCTTGCTTTCCACTTCTACTTTATTTTCTCCTTGCTCTTGCTTACAATGGGTTGGGATCGTCCCCCAACTTCTAGATTTCCATTCTTTCCTCTAGCTTCTAGATGAGTAGCTTGTACATATACCTCATCTGTACTAGTGGGATTAAATATGAGGATGGTATGCCTCATGTAGCTATGTAGACTACCAATGTACTTCAAAAGAGTTTTTGGTGAGTCTAATGAGATACCCAACATCAACGCTCTCTTTCTGAACTCTTGAGTATACCCTTGCACACTTTTCCCTTTCAACTGTAGATGAGTTTGCTAACTCATCATGGCTTGTTGCATGTAGGCCAATGGATAGATCTTCTTTTTAATTGCAACAACAAATTCACTCGAGACAGAGATGGTCTTACCATGTTTTTTCATATAAGCTTGGATTCTTCCTTCCCACCAAACCAAGGCAGTGCCTCCTAGGTGTAGGCTTGCCAGCTGAATTTTGTTCTTGTCTAAGTTGATGTTCTGCACTATGAAATACACATCAAGTTGTCTAATCCAATTGTCCAACTTTTCAGTATTTAACTCTCCATCATATATAGGCAATCAAATTTAACATGTAACTTAATAAAATATGCTTTCTTATTATGCACAGGGCTATTCAGTGTTGTGAGAAAGATTTCCTCTTTCCCTTTTCCTTTTGAGTGGTCATGGGAATGAGACTCATCTTCTTCTTTATCTTGTTTATAACCTGATGAATCTTCATCCTTATGCTTTCTAAAGTCCCTATACATTTCTTCTACCATAGACTTTATAGCTAGGAAACACTCTATGAATTGAGGGTTTGGCCCCATAAAACCTTCCTCTGACATTGTCTTCCGAGAATAGACTCTCCCAATTTCAGGATTAGTTTTGACCAACTCTCCTTCTCCTAACTTGAGCTTTGATCTAGTGAGCATTCAACATCTAAACCAACACAAGCTTGTCTAACCTTACAACCTAGAGCTCTAATACCACTTGATATGATAATCACCCTATGAGTGACATTAACTAAAGATTTATTAAATGAAGGTATTACAGACTCATGTGTTGGTGTGTGTTATGTGTTATGTGTTATTTAAGCAACGGATCGATCAGATTGCTAACACACAAACATCTAAATGGAAATAAAGTAGAAAAATATAGTAAGAAAACACAAAGACACAAGAATTTTAATAAGGAGTTCACCCTATTCTCCAGTTACATCTCCGATCCAACTTTCAGTGGTGACCTTGTTTTATTGTGCCTTTAATTAGAGAATTACAATACAGGGACTCAATGTGAGTTCTCCTGAAGCAGGTTTTGCTTTTCAGGGTGATTCTTGGATTCCCCAAGCCACTGGAGTACACATACTCGTCTTCTTCCTACCAGCTCTGTGACCTTTTGGTCTACATTGGAAAGAGCCAAATGTGGTGCTAAATCAAGACATATTCCTCTATGGGATGGCATAAATCTCTCAAGCGCTCTATTGCTCGATGCTGCCAATGGTCATCTCGGCCGTCTGTCTCTTTCTACGTTTGCTTCACTGTCTTCTTTCTTTGGATTTTGTCTCTTAGTGTTCAGTCCTCCTCTCAGGGTTCGCTCTGACTGACTCTAACTTCGTCTATGTATTTTTGTCTCTATTCATGGCTTTTAGGCATTTTCTCCAATGCTTGTTCGGTTCCTTATCCACCTCTATCAATTCACCTTCTACAACTGCAGTTGGAGTTCCCTATCTAGTGTCGTCATGAACATTTAGGGAGTGGCCACTTGTCCTCCTCTAAATGGCACCAGCCTACTTCATCAGTTTGTTTCTTCAGTTATGTCGTGGATGAAGTCTTTCCTCCACCGTGGCGGTCAAACTGATTCCAAATATTTACAAATCATGGTGTATTCCTTCGTCAATTCCACTTCCTCCATCAGGCACATCTTAGTCGTCCGATCTGGGGCCTCAAGATCCAATGCCATACGCATGTCCCACGCGGTTGACTTGCTCGACCAAAAGTACGCGATCAATGACAGTTTTCTCTCACCTTCATGTGCCATGCATCGATCATTTAGTGGGATCGCTCCACTTTCTCCAAAACCTCTTACCGTTTGTGGGCATCCCGATTAATATCGTTGGTTTTCCAGAGCGCGGGTCCCATCTTTGTACATTAGCACTTTTTTTCATTTTTCCACCCGTAGTTCTCTAGCTCCTGACATGACCAAGTGCTTAAGACTCCTCCATTTTTTCCCTATTCGCCCAACGATGGCACTTCAAAATCCACTTTCTTTTCTCGATCTGAGGCTCATAGGGGCTACTTTGACCTCCCGCATAATCTCCATGGGCCTCGGTTAGTGCGCTTTGACTGGAGTCCTCATCATTCCATGCTAGCTGCCGTTGCCTCTGGTTTAGGGTGTTTTTGATCGATGTTTTGGAATTTTTAGAGTTTTGTCCCGACCTGATACAGTCATGGTTTTTTAGATAGTTTTTTATGAATCCAATTTGGATCAGAACATCTCCATTGTAGAGGTCAAGATTGAGACCATATGATTGTGTGTTAATTGCAACTAAGGGATCTTAACTTGTAACTGGTGAATCATGTCTTCTCACTCATATTATGCTTCTTCTCTAATGCTTTTGTGATTTTTCATCTAGGCTCCTATGCTCTCACGAGATTGAATCTATAGACACACCTTTGAGTGCCTCATGTAACATATACACCAAATATCTCGACTACCAAACTATATCCCCCATGTAACAAGCCAAGTCTCTTTCTTGATCGGGTCAACCACCCACAACAATGTTGTAACAAGAAACATCAAAGTAGTCAAATTTTGTAGGATCTATTGGAATCATGATTGTCGTTACACCAAAACCTACAATTGTTAGTAAATAGACACATCACTAGAATTAACGAATGCTCGAGAGAATGTTAGGCATGTGTCACGAAGCACATGGGGGCACTAACTTTTATTCATCCAACAATCTCCCCCCATCTTGACTTGGGTGTGTTTTTGAACTCAAGAGCTTTCCCTATAATGTGACTTGTTGTAATCATGATTTCCATTACACCAAAACCCAGAGGTGTTAGTAAATAGACACATCACAAGGGCTAATGGATCCTCAAGAGGATGTTAAGCACATGTTGTGAAACACATGATGAGTGTTGAATTTCATTCGTTCAACAAGAGCATCCCAATTTTTAGATTTCCTTCACCTGCCATTATAGACATTATTTTCAAGTCTTCCCCATAACCTTTAGGCTTGGTTAGAATATCAAATTTCACACATATTCCTTGAAGAATCACCATGAACCTAAACTTGTTGTAAGGTCTCTCAACAATATTCTTCATGATCCATATGGAGGCAAAGACAAAATGAAAAACTGTCAAAATCTCCCCTCTTACTCTTGAATGCATTACTTCTTATAAAACCCCATGTCTGCTTCATCCATCTAAAGGAAACTAGAGTAAAAATTGTTCCATTAATATTCCACCATCTGAAAGGGGATGACATATTGCAGGTACCCAAACCCTTTGCAATTTAGAGTACAATCAAGGGAGATATGTTTCATACACATCTCCTGATTTTCCTTAATTCTAGTCAATGTAATGCTCTGTTGTACATCTGACCTAAAAATATATAACCATGGAAAATATTCTAATGAACTAAGACAATAGATGATAGAACTTTAGATCTTTATTAATATCAAAACCCTTGAGGTAGGCAACACCATACATCTACTCTTTAAGGAAGGAGATCATTCTACAAGCCATATGCTTATCAATACAATAATCCTTGACATCCCTCAATGGATATTTTCTAGCCTCTATATAAACTTCATATTAGTAGTTTCATATTTGTGGGCACATAATGCACTACAACACCTCCTTTGTATTGTTTTCTGGTTGCCATTCTTATCAACATGTCGGGAGTTGCTTCCTCTTCATCTGCAAACAAATTTGTGAACACCTAGACCTCACTCATACCACAACTAAACTTGTTTTGACATCACAAACCCTATTCAATGACAACACTTGTGAACTTTTTGATAGTAGCAGGTGGTATAAAGGGGAAAAGGAGAGGTAAGGGTGAATATAAAGGAGTGGAGGACATGAGAATAAAGGTGTATAATGACTCAGTACAACTTTGTCATCATTAACAATCATTTAAAATAAAACCGTTACATAGCAGCAAACTTTTGTAGAAAGACAAGTGTCAGGATGGATCTTTTTTCTACGGAATTATCAGGGACTTTCGTAGTGAATTCTGGATTTGCTGAACTAGAGTTGTTGTGAAAGTTTGTAAAACATCCAGGCAAGTCTGTTTTGAAATGATAACCTCAAAACAAATGGAATTATCACCTTTTATTTTTATTATGACCCTATCCAACACTAAATGTACCCTATGACTGGTTTCACATAAACCTAAACATAAAAACCCTATCTAAGATAACTAATCAAACTACAAATTATTTCTAGGATTTATCATGGATAATGCAATGCTCTCTAAAATCATAACACTTTACCAAACCAATATTTTTAGTATTACACAAATCAATATTGTATAAACAAAAAACTAAGTTATCTTAGCAAAACTTAGATGCCATATCAGAACGAATATCAAAATTGTCAATATCATAGTAATAGATTATTTAGACTGGGTGATAGGTAGCACTCTCATCAATTCATGACTTCATTTATTATCATTCAAATAATTTGATATTTAATTATCAAACCAAACTTCATCAATTCATCCTCATGTTCATAATAAGTCATTGAAAGTCACTATAGCAGTGTTATCTAGGAAAATAATCAGTCTTCAAATCAAATCATTAATCAAATCTCAAATTTTCTATCATAGTGAGATCTATAATCCATAAATGTATCAATCATCAATTGAAAGTTCTCAGTTAGTATCGTCTCAAAACTCTAAGCACTACTCATCTATATCAATCATCCAAATCTAGTCAAACGCTTTCAGCATAAACTTCAATTGTTAAATCATAATTACATATCTATATGCATATCCTGGCCGCCTGCAAACACAAGTTCATTCTACATATTCATATTATAGTAAACATTAAATATTCTCTGCTGATAGAACTTTATATCTTCTACTTCATGTATGTAGGACTAATATCCTTTAGGTGAACATCTAGTTCCATGAAAAAAACTTCAAGATTTTTTTGTCCTATAGGCATAGTCGCACCCATAGGCCTTCCTCTGTGCGGTTGGGAGACTACAGTCGCACCCTTGACCTTACTTCCATGCAGCTAAGAGGATTCATTCACACATATAAGCTTGCTTCCATGTGACTGAGGCTTGAAGTAATGGAAAAGTCTCTCTTCTCATATCATAACTTTGTTGTAGATCAATAATATCAAATATTTGTCCATTCATATCCATAACTCTTATTTCAATAGTAAATAATATCTATATATATATATATATATATATATATATAATAGAGAGAGAGAGAGAGAGAGAGAGAGAGAGCCAATGATAATAGGAATAAGGATCTTATGGAGTGATTCTCCCTTTGAATGTGAATCCACTTCAGTCATCTTTATTCAAGTCATCAATGTTGAGAAATGGCAACAAGAAAATTCTAGTTTAATTTTTCCTTGAATTAAACTGAGAATTAAAATCAAATTCTTTTCCCATACCAACTTGTAGATAGTTAATTAAGTTTAATTAACTTAATTAGCTTAAGAATTTTGAGTTGGAAGTCTTTGTGTAGTCATGTATATGTTCTCCCTAAGTTTTAGGGGTCCAGTATGAGTTTAAATTGAGTTGGAAACTAGATCACTCAGTTTATTGAGTGAAGTTAAGTTAAATTAGTTCCAAACTATTTGTGGAACTAATAGAGGACTAACAGTCAGTGGGTGCACTAGTACATCCACTTGTGCTACTCTAGTTAACTGAAGATTCCCTCATGAGAAACTCATGCATGTTGATTATGAGAAAGACCCAGTTGAGACTAGAGTGCAAGGACAATGTACTATCAGTGGTATTATTTACTGGAGTGTAAATATCATGCATGCATCATATATTGATCCTATATTTGGATTGCGCATTTATGGAAGCATGAATTCCCTTTAATACGGGCTATTCATCCTAGGAATTATGCAAGAGATTAGGGGCTTGGAGAGCTGCAGAATTGGCGAAGTGTTGTCCAAGAGCTAGATGTGAGTTGAGAGAGTTGAGCATACTTGTGAGGAATTGTTATAGTGAGAACAAGATTTGTATCTTCACTCATATTTATGATATATGCAATACAGATAAAACAGTTTTGAGCAAAGGCTTTCCCCAAATTCATTTTTTGTTATGTGTCATTGACTTTTCTTCTTATTGTTCATATTGTTTTCATCTATCTATTGGCTTCTTATGGTTGAAAGTAGAAGTAGATTCTTTTCATGTGCTTTAGTTTGTTACACGAGCTTGTGAATCTACATGATTTTCTACAATCAATATGTCTATAATACTGTCTTGCATTAGAAAATCTATTAGATCATAAAGTTAGGCTATATCACATATTCTTCATGGTCATATCATGTTAGCGTCAACTAATTCATTATTACATCATGAAATCAATCTAAGGGTTAGTGTCAAATAGCTAATATGAGTATACTTTAAGAATCATTATCACAACATTACCTCTTTGTCACATAACTCAATCAAGTGAAGGCATTCAATGCCATGATTAATAAACACATTAAAAAATAAACATGGTCAACAAAAGATCATGAATATCAATCTCATTGTTATACTTCTATTAGCATGGCTACCATGCTTTTCACAAACCATATCAATAGTGTCAAGTTACCATCTACTAGAATCAAGGTGCTACCCTTCTTTATTTGATCAAGATATTCAAAATGATAGATATTAGCCAAACATCAAGTATACCAATATACCAAAGATCAATATTAAGTATCTTCATAGAATCAAGAAGTTCAAGATACCTGTTTAGTACCAAGTGCACCATTTCATTATAAGAACCATGGATCCAAATCACTTTCATATGCATGAACCATTTGTGACATAGACATTCTCATCATACCTTAGGTCTGACCTTGTCATCACTATTGTAGCTAAAACATAACACCACACATACCTTCTAGTGTTTAGATACTTGTGCTCCTTCTTATCAAGTAGCACTTTGTCACCTTTTCATTAAGTGCCTCTTTCCTTTTTCAACGCTAGTTATTTTCTTCCTGCACTAGCCATGATCCTCAAAAAGGATTTACTCATCACAACTCATCAGGAAGTTAGAGTAATCTAAATACTCAAATATACATGTAGAAAGTATAGGTAAAAATAATCATATCTATAAGTCTAAACAAAAGTATAGACACAAAGGAGCATCATAAATTGAAAAGTAATTATCTTCAATGAGGGGTGATCATCTCCGTCTTTAACCAACCTTCAAGAGCCACCACTTTCCATTGTCCATAATGTTTCCTTCACTATTTCAATCAATGTTATCAACAACTGGGCCTAATAAAGAGTATGCCATCTAGGGCTTCATCAAATTTGACACAAGTGCTTGAACATCTTCATTTACAGAAGTGCTTGAACATCTTCACTTTGACCATGCTAGGGTTTCTAGATTTCATATCTCAAATGTTTTTCTATTAACTAAGGTTTCTCTCAAACCCTAACCTCATAATGTCCATCCAACCCTAATACAAAAGTTTCCAAGGGTTTTCTTCAAATCCTAGAATTCTTTTAGGTCTCCACCATCCTCTTCTTGCATCTATGAATGATGTCATCATAGGGGTGATCTCCATGACTTTTCTTCAGCCTAGCTGTGATGCCATGTTAATTTCTCTAGGACTATATTGTTCTTTGCTTTGATAAATGTATTTCTTCATTAACAAGTTAAATTCACCCCATAACATCATAACATTATTCAAATTTACATCAATATTCAACACCATATGCAACTATATAGAAAGAAAAATATCATCATCTTGAATTTAGCGGAACATGAAGGAACAATAGAAGAAAATCCTTCACACATAGACACACCAGGATTGGTAGGAGACCAGGGAAAAACACACTATGGGGAAAACCCTTTCAAATTCTTCTTCTTATTAGATCGTTATAAAATGATTCAGCAAAAGAGAGTTCAATGATCCATATCTTCATATATCCAATTATCCACTGTCTGTGGTCAACTACTAAACATTGCGATAACTGAGTGAAATCTTTAGATAACTGAAATTCCATCGTTTAGGTCCTGGTTGAATGGAGGAGGAGTGATCCAGGTCCAGGTGTGATAAAGGACCCTTCTAAGACCTTTTACTTTCGTGATGTGTTAAATTGCATTTTTAAAAGAACACATGCAAATACATCTGCATGGTATAAAGAAGAGGAACTTGTCAATCATCAACACATGAAAACATAAGCCGCTAATAACGGAGTTCATCCAAGAGGGACTACGTCTCCGGGCCCCAGTGTCAAGATGGTGTAGGCCGTTGCATTAAGTGTTGTCAATAGTGATGATGTACATAGAGGTGATGTCACTATCATGCAAGGAAAATTCCCTCATGCAAGAGTGGCTCCAAGAGATGTTCCACTACAAGAACTCTCAGTCAAAAGACTCCTATTAGTATGACACAAACTCATGCATGATGAGCATCCCGACAACATGGCATAAAAGGAATCTCAATGCAAACATGCATGCTGACAACATGAGTATCCCATAAATATACAACAAAGGGATCTCAAAACATAACATGACGAATCATGACAACAAGTACATCAAAGAGACAATTGTGCATCACATCAAGAAGGAATCATGAAAACGAGTAATAAACAAGATCCCTCTTCAACATCAAACAGAGATTTGTGCAGCACAATGTATGGCGAAAGAAGTACATGAACACACTACATATACCTCACAACCAAGGGCTAGTGGATGTCAAATTGTTGAACCTTTTCGTGCCATTGATCTCACGACATCAATCGCATGGAAATGGTTGCTCGCACATAAAATGCTAACACCTACAATTCCACTTAGAAAAGTAGCTGAAAAACAGAATGAGTAAATGAACAATGTAAATGCACCATCAAATTTTTGATGTTGAATAGTGAAAAATCGACTGTCCACTTTTTGAATTCTTAGAAATTGAGAATCTAGGGCTCAAGGAATCTCTTAAATCCCCCTAGATTCCTTAAAGATTCCCCCCTCTGAGTCCTCTGCAAATCTGCTACTCAGATCAGGAAACTTACTATGCCATCATGTTCGTATCGTTGAGAAGTGTAAGATCGACACAAAATTTGTCCAGTTTGGACACTGCAGAAATTTCACCCTCTTGAAAATTTTGCTCAGTGATGGTTCCACCTACATTAAAAATTAAATAAAAAATTATTCGCCTCGATTTCCATGCCTTCTCCTGGTTCCTCCATACTGCTTGGGCACACTCGTGAAATGAAGGTTTATATAATTTTTTGTGGTGGATTAAACAAGAAAGCCTGTTTGGGTAGATTGGTATGAGATTTAAATTATAAGGAGGAGGTCGAGTGGTCAAATCTTGACCCCTCCATATTAATACATTTATTGTTCAAAAACCTACATTATAGTTTTTGGTGGGGGTCAAGTCCGCATTGGGTGGCCCGCCCCATAACCCCCATAACAAATGTTGTGCATTATTTTATGGCATTAATGGTGATGTGTGTTGTTTGTTTGGAGGTTTATGTGTGGTAACATGGGGTTGCCGAATGGTGGCAGGCTAGCCCACATGGCTAACGTGGGCTCGATACCCACCGGCCTCCTTATTACAATGACTAACATATGGAAAGGTGTAGGGTGGTGGGGGTGGTGGCCCACCACCTCCCTTTATATATATATATTTTAAAATTTTTAATAATAATAAGCCCTTTTCGAAAATTCCAAAATTTCACCGAAGGAGTCAAATTAACAAGGCGACAATTTCGCCTAGAATCTGGCCGGAGTTGGTCGGATTTTGTTTGCTAGAAAATTTAAAATTGTGTCTTTGTTAAGCCTATCTAGTCATCAAAAAGTCAAACCAACTTTGACTGCCTCTATCTCCTTCATCTGGACTCAGATTGACGAACCGTTCACACTACCACGATCATGACGATGAGGTCTTTAACATGAACCTAATTCAAGCATAATCCAAACACTTTGATTTTTGACCATTCCTAAGTCCTCTTTGTCTTGTGTGTGTCTCTAGAGCCACCTAGATCAATCCTCCCCACTGAGGAGCTTCTGGTCCTGCAAAAGCATGAAAAATAATTTGCAACTTCTTTGTACCTTGTCAGCATCACAAGCGTCCTGAAAGGTCTCGCTTCCATCTCCTTCACCTTTGTTCTTTAGAGCCTTAAGAAATGAACCAACACCTGCAACGTCGTAACCTGTAGTACATTGTTTTGCAAATTACATGCTTGACTATCATGACCAACTAATGACCCAAGCATCCCACACTTTCCACGAGTTTATAACACATACTCAGTGATCAAGTTTACAACAAGATGGACGCAACACCCCAGCTACTAAAACAAGACCAACATAGCATTGTTGCTTTAACAAGTGATGGAAAATTCATCATCACTGCAACACACGATTTACAAACATAAGGCCAAACACTATTACTTTAACAAGTGATGTAAACATAACATCACTTTCACAGTTTATCATGCTACTCAAAATAAGACTAGACATCATTGTTGTTGAACAAGTGATGGAAAACACATCATCACTTTTACATACAAAAGTACGACCATGAAACACTAGCATATCTAGAAACCATTTTTCACTTGTCAAGGTGAATGGGTCATCATCCTGTGATAGTTTTTCTTGTCGAATAGCTGTTTCATTTGGTTCAGGCACTAACTCTTTATATTTAAGGCACTACTCTGGATGGAGCCTCCAACATGTGGCCCTTTGATGTCCATTTCTGTCGCAATGACCACAATACATCTTCTTCCTCCATATTTGTTTAACTTGTTTATTTACATGCTGTTGAGAGGGTCTTTCATGCCTCATCTTTGTTTGTGTTGTTATTCTTTTGCAACACTTAGAAAATGTGTGGTTATGTAATCCACAAAAGGTACATGTCTTTCATTTCCATGTTTTACGTTCATCATTAACAACATGATCATAATCAAAATGAACATTCAAATGTCAAAAGTGGTTATACCTTTTCTTACCATTTCTGGTGTAATTATGGTGATGAGAGCTTGCCTTAGTTGTTTCCTTGCTGTATTTGGTGTAAGTATGGTGACGAGAGCTTTCCTCAGCTCTTTCCCTACAATGGGCACTACCATGGGATGAGGGAGATGTGTTCCCATCATTCTCTTTCCTCGACGATTTCGTGATGTCTCAAAACAATCTAACACCTTCGAGCATTCTCCCTTGGTGTATCTCAAGCCTACAAATTGAGGTCTCTATACAACCTCCAATGGTTGAGGTATGCCTTGGTTATTAACATAAAGTTATTTTTCCTCCTCATGCCTCGTCCTGGTAAGGAGCCTCATGTTTGTGCCTGTAACTAGGATCTCCAAATCTCCAATAGAAATCATACTATGTGATGAAGAAACTAAAAGTAAATCAACATATTTTACCTCCTTTGTTGACTTAGAAAGAATTGATAAGGGATTCTCATCATCTGTTGTTGGTGGTTCGCTAGCTGTCTCAGCGCATTCCCCAACTTCCTTTCTGACATACCCAAGTCCTATCTAATGGGGTAATTCTTCTACTTTGATCAGGTTGATGATGCCTTGGCCTTTAACGCCCAAGCCTTTTCCTTCATACCCCATTTTATGTAAAATTTTGGAGCCAATTCCTGTGGTGTGATTTTCGAAAACAATCAAATCATCATCAAGACACATACATGAATTTAGAGAATCACTTTTTACCTCACATGGGTCACGCTGCAGCTTTTCCAAGGCTTTGTCCTTTGCTTGCAATTGTGGTAGCAAACTATGTTTTTCCTCTTTCTCTTCATGTAGATGCATCTTCAATTCAGCGTTCTCTATTTGAAGATTCTAGTTGTTGTGCTTCAGTTGTTCCAGGGCCTCTTCCATTGCTTGCAACTGAAGCTGCAATCACTCCTTTTCCTTTGTCTCTTTCTGTAGAGTTTCATACATTATTTCCAATGACCCTTTTGGGAATTTTGAGCATGGTCTCACACATCGTTTTTTCATCCTTTGTCACTGCACGTTACATTGTTCATGCTTGCAATTCACTTCCATGCAAAGATTGTTTTGATACCACTTGATCCAGGTCCGAGTGTGACGAAGGACCCTTCCAAGACCTTTTACTTTCTTGATGTGTTAAATTGAATTTTTAAAAGAACATAAGTGAATACATTTGCATGTTGTAAAGAAGAGGAACATGTCAATCATCAACACATGAAAACATAAGTTGTTGATAACAGAGTTCATCCAGGAGGGACTACGTCTCCGGGCCTCGGTGTCAAGATGGTGTAGGCCATTGCACTAAGTGCTGCCAATAAAGATGATGTAAATAGAGGTGATGTTGCTATCATACAAGGAAAATTCCCTCACATAGGAGTGGCTCCAAGAGATGTTCCACTATAGGAACTCTCAGTCAAAAGACTCCTATCAGTATGACACAAACTCATGCATGATGAGCATCCCACCAACATGGCATAAAAGGGATCTCAATGAAAACATGCATTCCACAACATGAGTATCCAATAAACATACAACAAAGGGATCTCAAAACATAACATGATGAATCATGACAACAAGTACATCACATAGACGATTCCGCGTCACATCAAGCATGAATCATGAAAACAAGTAATAAACAAAATCCCTCGTCAACATTAAACATGGATATGTGTAGCACAATGCATAGCAAAAGAAGTACATGAACGCACTACATATAACTCACAACCAAGGGCCAGCAAATGTCAAACTAATGAAGCTTTTCATGCCATTGATATCATGGCATCAATCGCATGGAAATGGTTGCTCGCACATAAATGCTGACACCTGCATTCCACTTAGAAAAGTGGTTGAAAAATAAAATGAGAAAATGAAAAATCTGAACGCACCATCATATTTGTGACATTGAATAGTGAAATTGACTATCCAATTTTTGAATTCTAAGAAATTGAGAATCTGGGGCTCAATGAATCTTTTAAATCCCCTTAGATTCTTTAAAAATTCCCTCGTCTGGGTCCTTTGCAAATCGGCTACTCAGATCAAGAAACTTACTAAGCCATCGAGTTTGTGTCACTGAGAGGTGTAAGATCAACATAAAATTTGTCCAATTTGAACACTGCAAAAATTTCACCCTCCTCGAAATTTTGCTCAGTCATGGTTCCACCTGCATTAAAAATTAATTAAAAAAATATCCATCTCGATTTCCGTTCCCACTCCTGGTTCTTCCACGATGCCTAGGCACACTTGTGAAATGAAGGTTTATATAAATTTTTGTGGAATATTAAACAATAAATCTCGTTTGGGCGGATTGGTATGAGATTCGAATTATAAGGAGAAGGTTAGGTGGTCAAATCTCGACCCCTCCAGATTAATACATTTATTTTTTAAAAACCCGCATTATAGTTTTTGGTTGGGGTTAGGTCCGCATTGGGTGGCCCACCCCATAATCCCCACAACAAATGTCATGCGTTGTTTTGTGGCATTAATGATGGTGTGCGTTGTTTGTTTGGAGGTTTATGTGTGGTAACATGGGGCTGCCACATAGTGGTGGGCCAACCCATGTGGTTGGTACAGGATCCATATCCATTGACCTCCTCATTATAAGGATTAATGTATGGATAGGTGTGGGGTGGCAGCCCACCACGTCCCTTTATATGTATTTTTTAATTTTTTAATAATAATAAGCACTTTTCGAAAATTCTGAAATTTGACCGAAGGAGTCAAATTAACAAGGTGAAAATTTCGCCTAGAATCTGGCCGAAGTTGGTTGGATTTCGTACACTAGAAAATTTGAAATTATGTCTTTGTTAAGCCTGCCGAGTTATCAAAAAATCAACCCAACTTTGACTGCCTCTATCTCCTTCATTCGGACTCGGATTGACGAACTATTTGCACCATTGCGATCACGATGACAAGATATTTAACATGAACCTAGTTCAAGCATAATCCAAACACTTTGATTTTTGACCCTTCCCGAGTCCTCTATCATGTGTGTCTCTCTAGAGCCACCTGGATCAAGGAGTCACATGTGTGAATGGGAAGCTTCCATTCACTTTATGGTGCCTACAAGCGAGTGATTGCAGTCTACAACTGAAATTCCAAAACCCTAACACTCAATCACATGGATGGAGAGTTGTACATGCCACTGGAAGGATCCAATCACATGGATGAACTTCTATGTGAGTGACTGTGGTCAACTTTATCGTGTCTTGTGTCAATGACTAAGGTCGTAAACCCTAAAACTGAGATATGAGCTTCGAACTCTCCAATTTCACCTCAGAGTGAGCACATTCCTCTACAGATCTGCCCAAGACCTGTGTGATCCAAAACCAAGAAAGATAATAGAATAATGTCTCATGATGATGTCGAAATGAGGTAGAGGTCACTTGTATTTATAGTCATTGTTAGGTCTCTATACTACTAGTGTAACCCCTTATTGCTATTAGTGCAACCCCCTTATTGTATTATTGTGCCCATGTAGTCCCCATGTTATTATTATTGCGCCCCTTAGAAGCCCACTATTGTTATTGTTGTGCCCCTACAATATTATTTTTATGTAGGATCTAATTGTATTGGGATGCCTTAGACTCCTATATATAGAAAGGAGGTCTTGTCATTTGTATCATCTAATAATTTTTCATTCGTGTAATGTAAAGGAGTTTTCCTACTTGAAGAGGATAATTTTGAAGTTGTTGATCTATATTTTCTTCTATTTTGTGAACTGGTTGCATAACATTTGGTATCAGAGCTTTGGATTCTAGAGTTTCACTACTTGAAATAAGTCATCGTGGCATTTTCGCTATACCTTTTTTTCTACAAAGTTTTAGAAGCTAAAATTAAAACCCATTTGAGCCGAAATCTTGATGAACCTCGGGTCCAAATTTCAGATCTTGTCTTGCTACATTTTTGGAGATATGATAGTGTCTTCCCAATAACGTTTCTTTTGTTCTCATCATGAGTTTCCTCTACTACCTTTCTGCCATTAGGAAGCATTTCTTGAAGCAAATTTTCCAAACCTCCTTTCAAACCTTCCATGTATTTCTTAAAATCTTCAATGTTTACTTCTAAACCATCTATCTTAGATTCCAAGCCATCCATCTTAGCTTCCATGCCATTCATCTTAGCTTCCATGCCTTTCTTTAAACCATCCATCTTAGCTTCTATTACTTTTTGGGAGAGTGAAATTTGTTGCACTTGGTCTCGTAATTTTGATATATCATGTTGCATTTATCCTCTTCTTCATGAGTCATATTAGAGCTTTCAAGTTTCTTACTAGGTGTCTCCATTTTCTTTCTTTGGGCCATCAATTAATGATAATTATGCTTCACTATTCCCTTTGAATTAATTCAAAATAATTTTTCAAACGAAACTTATGCAAATTGTTAAAAGGATTACACACTTTTTGTTTCTCGCTTTGTAGGAGATCAATATTGAATCTATTGTATTTCTGTAATTTTGGATCTCCAAGGTCTGATATGTTTTCCTGTGGTAGCCCTCTGAGTCCTCTTTCCAGCCCCATAAGTTTGATCAATATTAGATTCTCCAAGAAAGAGTTATTCCAAATATCCCATGATGACTGGATTATAGACTAATTTTGTAGAGCGAAATTGTACAAAGTGCCATGTGTCATTGTTTTGACCTTCAGACCTGGAAATGATACACATAAAACTATAGCTTATCCTCTTTCTACAAAATTTTATGAAATTTTAATCTAATGATCAGAGAGAAAGTTATGACGATTTTCCCAACGTCACTTGTTCGAGATATAATTTGGGAGCCTACAAAAACCCTAACTTTCTTGGTATCACATCTCTCAAAATATAGTGAGACAAGATGTGAAATTCAGACCTGAGGTTCCCATAACATGGATACTACAAATGGAGAAATATTTCGATCTCCATAATGTGCAAAACACACAAAAGGTAGGCATTGCAACTTTATATTTAGAACCCAATCAGTTTGTATGGTATCGATGAGTTTTCTCTCGTAAACAAATTGTCACTTGGTCAATTTTTATGGAGGAAATGACAACACATTATGAGGATACAAAAAGGAACACCTTCTTTAGCCAATTGATAAATATCAAACAAAATGGTTCAATGGTGGAGCACATTGAGGAATTCCAAGAAATGAATATAAGGGTAAAACATGGTACAGAGGAGCATAGAATTGATGTGTCATAGGGACTTTAAAGGATAACATCCAACATGAAGTTCACCTTTGGGAACCCGATTCATTGGAGAAGGCATTCAGGTTGGGAAGAAAGATTGAAAGCAAAATTATGGAAACAAGGAAGCCTATCATTCACAACTATAAATATGGAAGTGTTGCTACCCCTAGCCTTCCACAACGTAAAAGGTTCATACCACAATAATTGGAAGAAAAAAGAGAAAAAGGGCTTTGTTACAGTTGTGATAGAAAATACACTAAAGGTCATAAGTGTACTAAGAAGAAATTATTTTACATAGATTGTGAATAGGAGGAAGAAAAGGAACAAAAATTTCAAAAGAAGAGGATATACACCAGGAACCAACCCCAGAGAAAAAAGAAATGATCTAACCATATCTTGTAATGCATTGGCAAGAATTACCACTCCTCAAACTCTCAAGATAGAAGGACATATCAAGAAGAAAAAGTTAATAATGTTGATTGATTCTGGTAGTACCCATAATTTTATTCGTTGTAAGATAGCCAAGGAATTGAATTACTTCCTATATCCAGCACCAAAGTGTCAAGTGATAGTTGCAAATGGAGGAACCATAAATTGCTCTGGGAAGTGCCACAATATCAAGCTATCCATGGGAGAATATGTAATGAATAGTTCAATGATTTCCATTCCTATGTGTGGTGTTGATGGTGTACTAGGAGTCCAATGACTACAATCTTTGGGTACGATAGCTTTTAATTTTCAAGAATGTTTCTTGAAATTTTTTTGGGAAGGAAATGACATCGAATTAAGGGTTATAGAAGGGAAACTAGGAAAGCTAATTAGCTCTAACAACATGACAAATATTCTAAAGAAATAACAACGAGGCGTAATTGCACAATTATGTTCACTAGAGGTTCCCACATCGAAATAATCTATTTCTCTAGATATCCAAAAATATTTGGACAATCATTCCAAGGTATTTGAGACTCCCAAAGGCCTGCCACCTATTTGTGATCATGATCATGATATTCATTTGATTCTAGGAAGTGTTCCCCCAAACATCAAGCCTTACAGATATCCATATGCCCAAAAGAGTGAAATTGAATGTATGGTCATATAAATGCTAGAGGCTGGTATAATTCAACCTATTCAAAGTTCTTTCTCTTCTCCAGTAGCATTGGTACATAAGAAGGATGGATCATGCCGCATGTGTCTGGATTATAGGGAGCTCAACAAGCTCCCTATTAAAGATAAATTTCTCGTTCCTATCATTGATGAATTATTGGATGAATTACATGGAGGAATTTACTTCACCAAGTTGGATCTTCGTTCAAGATATCATCAAATCAGAATGAAGACTTAAGAAATTCCAAAAACAACATTTAGAACTCATGAGGGTCATTATGAATTTTTGGTCATGCCTTTTGGCCTTACCAATGCACCTTCTACATTTCAAGGTTTGATGAATTCCACTTTCAAACCCTTCCTTATAAATTTGTGTTAGTATTCTTTGATGATATACTAATCTACAACAAGTCTTGGAAGGATCATATTCAACATGTTTACAGGGTGCTCAAACTATTGGAGGAGAAACAATTATATTAAAATTTCTCCAAATGTTCCTTTGGAGTGCAAGAGGTGGAATATCTAGGTCCTATTGTATCTCATGAAGGTGTTGAGGTAGACCCTACAAAAACTAAAGCCATTAAGGAATGGAAAATCCCCACATCCATAAAGAATATGTGAGGATTTCTCAGGTTGATAGGGTATTATCACAAGTTTGTTAAGAATTATGGGAGAATAGCAACAACTCTAACAACATTGCTAAATAAAGATGCATTTTCTTGGACTCTAGAAGAAATGAAGACCTTTGAACATCTTAAAGAGGCAATGTGTGAAGCACCAGTCTTAGCTATGCCAGACTTCACAAAAACCTTTACTAAGGAATGTGATGCCTCAGGAAATGGAATTGGTGTTGTTTTAATGCAAGAAGAAAGACTCGTTGCTTTAGAAATTTGTCCAATCAAAGGAATTTTTTCACACAAAGCTATTTAGAGAAGGAAATGTTGGCAGTACTACATGCACTTAAGAAATGATTACCTTACCTAATGGGAAGACATTTTGAGGTAAAAACAAATCATGATAGTCTTAAATAATTTTTAGAACAAACATTATATTCAGAAGAGCAGCAAAAATGGGTCACAAAGATGTTGGGTTATGACTTTGAAATCATCTACAAAAAAGGGAAGAAAAATTTTGTTGTAGATGCACTCTCAAGAAAGGATGAGGATGTGGAAGCATTGTTTTGTACCATTTCTATTATCTAACTAGATTGGATACATGAAGCAAGGGATGAATGGAAGAATGACGAAGAAGTGTGGGCACTCATTCAAAAGTTGCACCAAGATCCCAATACATATTATACATTTAGCTCAAAAAATGATTCGTTATGGTACATAGATCGCTTACACCTCTGTAAGAATTCCCAACTCAAACAAAAGATTCTTTTGGAACTGCACACCTCTCCCTTAGGAGGCCACTCAAGATCTTTAAAAACTTACCACAAGGTTAAGAAATAATTTTTTTTGGGATGGCCCTAAATCTTATATTAAAAAGTTTGTGACGGAATGTTTGGTTTGCCAACAAAATAAAGTTGAGATAATTAAGACCTTAGGTCTATTACCCTGTGTCTATTATAACCTTTATCCATTCCAAGTCAACATTGGGAGGAGGTTTGAATGGATTTTAGCACAAGTTTACCCAAGTCTGAAGGAAAGAGTGTCATCATCGTGGTAATTGATAGAATTACCAAGTATGCACACTTTTGTACCCATTTAAATCCAATACAATTTCTACTACATTTAAGGAAACAATTCAAAATCTACATGGAAACCCAAATATTATTGTAAACGACATAGATCCCATTTTCATTGAAAATTTTTGGACAAAATTATTTTCTTTTATGGGTACTCAGTTAGCTCATAGCTCATCTTATCATCGTCAATCTGATGGGAAAACTGAGATAGTGAACAAATGTTTGGAAGGATATCTTTGTTTCTTTTGTTGGGTTGTGTTATATTCTTTCCACGACTAGCCCACGTACTTAATCGAGGGGGTTAGAAGGGGGGCGGAGCCCCCCCCTTCGTTAAGCCAATTGCGTAGCAGTGGGAGTCATAGGGGGTTTGAGGGGTGCAGGTAACCCCACTTTATGGCGTCTAGGGTAGCGTCCTAGAAAATTTTGGTTTTGGACCCTATGTTATGTTGGGTGGACCTACCTATGGTTTTGTGCATAATTTCCGCACATGGTTTTTGACGCGATGGTTTTCAGTCCATGGTTTTGGACATAATTGTTTTTCGGTCCACGGTATTGGATGCTTCAACATGTATAAATTTGTATTGTAACACTGAAAGGAATATAATGAAAAAAGGCTTGTAGTCTCGATTTTGGGATCCAGGGGAAAATCTCTATGTATATGTGTTTTATGTGTTATTTTCTCGCATTTTTTATTTTCTGTGGTTTAGAAATCATAAGCAGGTAATTTCTGTAAGGGGTTAAAACCTACATTTGGTATTAGAGTTGTTTTGGATTCAAGGGGATGCCTTTGTTGCTGAGGGGTTTCACTCGGGCCTGTGGTAGACCCTGTTTAGTGGGAGATCTGCGAGATCAATTTTGGTGGTGAAAGAAGATGGTGAGAAGTGGAAAGATAGAGATCGAGAAATTTAATGGTTAGAGTTTTGAGTTGTGGAAACTCAAGATGGAGGATTTTTTGGTGGATAAATATTAGTGGATCGCAGTAGATCCAGGTACTAAACCAATGGGAGTGTCCGATGAAGAATGGAAGAAGTTGGATCGGAAGGTAAAGAGAACAATACGATTGTGTGTCTCAGATTTAGTATTGCTGAATGTATTAGGGGAAGCTACAGTAAAGGCTTTGTGGGACAAGTTAGGGACTTTGTACCAATCTAAGTCTCTAGTGAATAAACTGTTCCTGCGGAAAAATATGTATAACCTGAGGATGAAATATGGAGACTCTATGACAGAGCATATGAATGCATTTAATATACTATGGTAATTCAGTTATCATTTGTTAATATCAAAATTTCAGATGAAGATACATGCATTAGTTTGTTGTGTTCTCTACCAGATTCGTGGGATAGTCTGGTTATTGCAATAGGTAGCAATGCAATTACCTTGGAGTTTGATGAAATAGTCTCATCCTTGTTGATGGAGGAGATGAGATGGAAAACATGGAGAGCCATAATGGTGATGCCTTGTCTGTACGAGGATGGTCCCAGAATAGAAACAAAAATAAGTCATCAAGTGGGAGATCTAAATCTAGAGGGAGATCTAAATCTCCAGGAAAACCTATAAAGGTGGTGTGTTGGAAACGTGGAAAAGAAGGGCACTACAAAAGGGACGGTAAATCTAAAGCTCCTGAAAAAGGAAAGGGATCTGATGATGCTCCTTCTGCAGAGCTGAAAACCACCTCAAATGAAGGTGGGGATGTGTACTTGGCTTCTTCAAGTGCACATGTAGATCATGAGGCATGGTTGACTGACTCAGGTAGACCCTTTCACTTCACTCCATATAGAGAGTGGTTATGCAAGTATGAGAAATATGATGGTGGTGATGTCTTCTTGGGGGATGACAAGAAGGCTAGAATCGTTGGTCATGGAAAAGTAAAGTTGAATTTGCAAGGTGGATGGGTTAGAACACTTCTAGGTGTTCTACATATTCCTGCATTGGCCAAAAATCTAATTTTTGTAAGCAAGCTATATGATGCAGGTGTAAAAACAGTGTTCAAGAAGGATACTTGCAAGATGGTTCAAGGAGCACTGGTATTGATGTGGGGAGTTCATATTGGAACTCTGTACAAGCTGCAAGGTAGCACTACTATTGATGGGTGCAACAGTTCTGTGGTTCTTGAAAGTGGAGCAGAAAATCTAATGGTCTCTGGAGAAAAGACCATGCTGTGGCATCAAAGGCTTGGACATATTGGAGAGAAGGGCCTTCGAATACTTCATGGTAAAGGTATGGTATAAGGTATGAGTAATAGCTCTCTAAATTTTGATTTCTGTGAAAATTATGTATATGGGAAGTAGAATCGGGTGAGTTTCCCCTCTAGTGGTAAGAGGGCGAAACAAATATTAGGGCTTGTGCACAGTGATGTGTTTGGACCTGTGAAGGTTCCATGACTGGGTAAGTCTGTGTACTATGTATCATTTATAGATGACTTCTCAAGGAATACATGGATATATTTCCTTAAGAAGAAATCTGAAGTCTTTGATAGGTTTAAAGAATTTAAGGCTCTGGTGGAAAATCAGACAGAGAAGATAAAGGTGCTGAGGACAGATAATGGTGGAGAATTCTGCAGCAAGGAATTTGAAGAATTTTGTAAGAAGTGTGGTATAGCCGACAGAAGACTACTCCATATACACCTCAGCAAAATGGAGTCGCAGAAAGAATGAACAAGACGTTGATGGAAAGGGCAAGAAGCATGCTCAGTGGTGCCGGGTTAGGACAGGAATTCCTGGCAGAGGCGGTGGATACTGCATGTTACTTGGTCAACAGGTCACCTTCATCAGCGTTGGAGGATAAGACTCCACAAGAAGTATGGACTGGTAAGAAACCCTCTCTTTCACATCTGAGGGTATTTGGAAGTGATGCATATGTACATGTTCCAAAGGAGAAACGAACCAAGTTGGATAGTAAATCTGAAAAGTGCATCTTTATTGGGTATAAGGATGGTTTAAAGGGTTATAAGCTTTGGAACCCAGTAACAAGGAAGGTTGTGTACAGTCAAGATGTGATGTTCAGAGAGGTGAAAGATGTTATTAAACATGAAGTCCAACCAAAGGAACCTGTGAAGATAGAGTTTGAACTAAAGGAGGAAGAATCAGACTCTGTAGCAGAGGAGGAATCAGAAGATGAAGAGCCACAAACTCCAGTTATGAGAAGATCAGTTCGAGGAAGAAGGCAGCCAGAAAGGTATAGTCCATCTGCTTTCTGTTCAAACTTTGCTTTGCCTGTTACTGATGATGATCCCAGAACTGTGAAGGAAGCAGTGGATTCAGAGGATGGAAAACTCTAGAAAGATGCCATGGTTGATGAAATGGCATCTTTGCACAAAAATGAGGCTTGGGATCTGGTGGAGTTGCCGGCTGGAAGGAAACCCATTGGCAGCAAATGGGTGTTCAAGAAGAAGACAAATACAAAAGGGAAGGTGGAGAAATACAAAGCTCGGTTGGTAGCAAAAGGTTATTCCCAGGTGCTGGGAATTGATTTTGGTGATATTTTTTCTCCTGTTGCCAAGGTAACTTCTATTAGAT
>APFE031386355.1:28356-57817 GCA_000404065.3 Pinus taeda
GACTTCTCAAGGAATACATGGATATATTTCCTTAAGAATAAATTTGAAGTCTTTGACAGGTTTAAAGAATTTAAGGCTCTAGTGGAAAACCAGATAGAGAAGAAGATAAAGGTGCTAAGGACAGATAACAATGGAGAGTTTTATAGTGAGGAATTCGAAGAATTTTGTAAGAAGTGTGGTATAGCACAGCAGAAGACTACTCGATATACACCTCAGTAAAATGGAGTTGCAGAAAGAATGAACAAGACATTGATGGAAAGGGCAAGAAGCATGCCCAGTGGTGTCGGGTTAGGATAGGAATTTTGGGTAGAGTCGCTGGAGACAACATGCTACCTGGTCAACAGATCACCTTCATCAGTGTTGGAGGATAAGACTCCATAAGAGGTATGTGTTACATGGGAATAGTGTTCGCTCGGATGCTGCTATTCCCACTAATATGGGTGGTTATCTTAGAAACAAGCAATCAAAGTCTACTATTGATTCCTTTTATGAAAATAGATGAGAGGAGAACCAAGAAGGCCAACCTAAGTCTTGCGCTCGATTTCCCCTCCTTCTTGATAGAGTTTTGTCGCTTCTTCTTTGTCTGCTCAGCTTCAAAAGGACCTGTGGAATCACAACAATGTACTATTATGGAAGAAACAAGGATCTAAATTCATAAATAATGTAGGATCAGATGTGCATTAACCATATACAAGCATATATAAACACGTACACAAGAATATGGAAGGAAGCAAGAATAGCTTTATTTAGACGAAAAGTAGCAAGAAGATTACAACCATGTGCTCTGAACCAGCATCATCCTCCAGCTAAGAATCCCTTATTCACCTCAAGCAAAGCTAGATCACCCAACACTGTGAATGTACACTAGAATACCAACAACACTTCTCTATAAGATACAAAATTCCAGCCTCTGGATCTTTGTGATGAGGGATCCATATATAGATGATTACAGAGAGGTGAGTCATCTTTTGGGATCTTAATTAGTGTCTTCTCTGTGATAGTTCCTGCTTCCACTTGGAGAATGATGATCTCTTACTCATCGCTGGTCGAAAATGGAGTGGCAAGTGTCAGAGGGGAAGCTTCTGGAAGATTCCATGATCTTCCACCTTGCATTTTTGTCTTTGCCATTTGTCCATTCCCGACCATCACACCCTATAGAGGAGAAAATCAGTATGCATCGCACCCTGTACATTGGGAAGGTGATATGCATCACACCTTCTGCATTGAGCTTTCAGTATGGTCTAGTTTTGATCATTTATGAGCAGTTTTCAGTGGAGAACATCTGGGAGATGATGTAATCAGTTGACCTTGTTCCTTTAGGCAGTGAAGCAACACTTTTAGGGAATTAAGAGCCCTTAGTTTATGGACATTTGTGATTGGAGTTGAAGTGCCCAAAAATTTCTATAACAGTATGGACTGGGAAGAAACCCTCTCTTTCACATCTGAGGATATTTGGATGTGATACATATGTACATGTTCCAAAGGAGAAATGAACCATGTTGGATGGTAAATATGAAAAGTGCATCTTTATTGGGTATAAGGATAGCTTAATGGGTTATAAGCTTTGGAACCCAGTAACAAGGAAGGTTGTGTACAGCTAAGATGTGATGTTGAGAGAGGTGAAATATGTTGTTAAACATGATGTCCAACTAAAGGAACCCGAGAATATAGAGTTTGATCTAAAGGAGGAAGAATTAGACTCTATAGCAGAGGAGGAATCAAAAGATGAAGGGTCACAAACTACAGGTGTGAGAAGATCAGTTCGAGAAAGAAGGAAGCCAGAAAGGTATAGTCCATATGCTTTTTGTTCAAATTTTGCTTTATCTATTACTGATGATGATCCTAGAACTATGAGGAAGCAGTAGATTCAGAGGATAGAAAACTATGAAAAGAGGCCATGGTTGATGAAATGGCATCTTTGCACAAAAATGAGGCTTTGGATCTAGTGGAGTTGTCGGCTGGAAAGAATCCCATTGGTAGCAAATGGGTGTTCAAGAAGAAGACAAATGCAGAATGAAAGGTGGAGACATACAAAGCTCGGTTGGTAGCAAAAGGTTATTTCCAGGTGCCGAGAATTGATTTTGGTGATATTTTTTCTCTTGATGCCAAAGTAACTTCTATTAGATTACTTTTATCTATTGTTGTTGGTTTTGATTTTGAGGTAGAACAAATGGATGTAAAGACAACGTTTCTTCACAGGGATCTGGAAGAGGAGATCTACATGAAGAAACCTGAAGGCTTTGTGGTGAAGGGTAAGAAAGAACTGGTATGCAAGTTAAAGAAGTATCTGTATGGGTTAAAACAATCACCAAGGATGTGGTATTAGAAATTTGACACATTTATGCGGGGACTTGGCTTCACTAGAAGCAAAGCAGATCACTGTGTGTATTTTAAATTAATCGGTGACCGTGTTATTTATTTGGTCTTGTATGTGGATGATATGTTGTTGGTTGGAAATGACAAAGAAATTATCCAGGATTTGAAGACCCATTTGTTCTCCAAATTCGACATAAAGATCTTGGTGCTACAAACTATATTTTGGGTATGGAAATTAAAAGAGACCGGAGAAAGGGGAAGCTTTGGTTAAATGAGAGGAAGTATGTTGAGACAATGTTGTAGAGGTTTAGGATAGTAAACCGGTGAAGGTTCCTATTCTTGTAGGTGTAAATTTATCTGTTGAATAATGTCCCAAGACAAAAGAAGAAGAAGAGGACATGTCTTGTGTTCCATGTACAAGTGCAATCGGTAGCCTGATGTATGCAATGGTCTATACTAGACCAGACATTGCACATGCAGTGGGAGCGTTGAGCAAGTTTATGTCAAAACCAGGAAAGGAGCACTAAACAATAATGAAGTGGGTTTTCAGGTATTTACATGGCACTAGTGATTATGGTTTGTGCTACCAAGGAAGACCAGGATTGGACAGAGTGTTGGATATTCGTGGCTTTATTGATGCACACTGGGCTGGAGATTTGGATAAGAGAAGATCTACAAGTGGGTATGTGTTTAACCTATTTGGAGGTGCAATCAGTTGGATGAGTAAGAAACAATCTATAGTGGCACTATCAAATACAGAGGCAGAATACATGGCAACCACTCATGCAAGCAAGGAAGCAGTTTGGTTGCAGAGATTGTGTCCAAGTATGGGGTTAGTACAGGGAGCTATAAGGATAGATTGTGACAGCCAAAGTGCAATTTTCTTGGCAAATAACCGTGCATATCATTCAAAGACAAAGCACATTGAAAATCAGTATCACTTTATGAGGGATATTATAGAAGACAAAAGGGTGTTGCTGGTAAAGGTGGACACTTTGAAGAATACTGTAGATGCATTGACAAAATCTATGAGCTCTGAGAAGTTCTCTTGGTGTAGAGAAACAATGGGCATTGTAGGGCTGGAAAAATTACTAAGCTCTCTTATGGCCCTTTGTGGAAAGAAAACAACAAGTGGGAGAATGTTGGGCTGTGTTATATTCTTTCCACGACTAGCCCACATACTTAACCAGGGGGTTAGAAAGGGGGCGGAGCCCCCCCTTAGTTGTGCCAATTGCGTAGTGGGGGGAGTCACAAGGGGTTTGAGGGGTGCAGGTAACCCCAGTTTATGGGGTCCAGGGCAGCGCCCTGGAAAATTTTGGTTTTGGACCCTATGTTAGGTTGGGCAGACCTACCTATGGTTTTGTGCATGATTTTCGCACATGGTTTTGGACGCGATGGTTTTCGGTCCATGGTTTTGGACGCGATTGTTTTTGGTCCATGGTATTAGATGCTTTGGCATGTATAAATATGTATTGTAACATTGAGAGGAATATAATGAAAAAAAACTAGTAGTCCCAGTTTTGGGATCTAGGGGAAAACTCTGTGTATAAGTGTTTTATGTGTTATTATATCACATTGTTTATTTTTTGTGGTTTAGAGAACGTATACAAGTAATTTCTGTACGGGGTTAAAAACTACAACTTTGTATCTGATAAACAGACACAATGGGTCAAGTGGTTGCCTCTAGCTGAATGGTGGTATAACATTTCCTTCCATACTGTAGCAGAAATGACCCCATATATGGAACTTTATGGATATCATCCACCGTCCATCACATAATCTTTAAAAGAAAATTCTAATGTTCAAGCAATGGAAGATCATATTGAGCATCAACAACAAGTTCTCAAACTCTTAAAGTATAACCTCACTTTGGTACAAAATAGAATGAAACAACAGACATATCAACATCACAAGGAAAGACGTTTTGATGTAGGTGACTGGGTATTTCTACGACTACAACCATACAAACAAATTTCCCTCAAGCAAGTTAAGAAGGATAATAAATTATCTCCAAAGTATTATGGTCATTTCAAGGTGTTACAAAATATTGGTACTATGGCATACAAATTGGAGTTTCTCGCATCTTCTTGAGTGCACCCAGTATTCCATGTTTCATGCTTAAAGAAGGTTATAGATAAGAATATCCAAATTCAAACAATATTGCCAGAATTTGACGAGGAAGGAAAAATCATATTGGCACCTGAAGCAATCACACAAACAAGAAATTTATAACTTCTAGATCGATCAATTTCAGAGTATCTCATCAAGTGGAAGAACTTACCCACTGAAGATTCCACATGGGAGGATGGGAATTTTATACAAAATCATCCAAAACTACTCAAGCATTGAGGACAAAACATTTTAAAGGGTAGGAGCATGTTAGGTCTCTATACTACTAGTGTAACTCCTTATTATTATTAGTGCAACCCCCTTATTGTATTATTATGCCCATGTAGTCCCCATGTTGTTATGTTTGTGCCCCATAGAAGCCCACTATTGTTATTGTTGTGCCCCTACAGTATTATTGTTATGTAGGCACTGATTATATTGGGACCCATTAGACTGCTATATATAGAAAGGAAGTCTTCTCCTTTGTATCATCCAAGTATTCATTTGTGTAATGTAAAGGAGGTTTCCCCCTCGAAGAGGCCGACTTTGAAGTCATTGAACTATCTTTTCTTCTATTTTGTGAGCTAGTTGCATAAGAGTCTTCCAAGGGTGTCAACTTTTCTTTAGGGTTGACCTTATCAAATATGCACATGTAGGATTTTCTTCATAAGCACATTTTCCCTTTTAATCCAATTTGAGTGATCTTTAGGTCAATTTTGGTCCTCTCGAAAATAAGTATTCAATGCAATCATTATCTCCATTAAGTGAGCTATACAAAGTGGAATTTGGTCGTAGTTGCATATTTTAACATTGAAATGTCAGAGAGATGCCCTAGTCTAGGGCAAAGAATCTACTACACAAGCTGAAGTATAGAAGTTTGAGTTTTTTTACGATGGGTCTGAGTTTTGTGCTTTAAAAGGGATGAATGTTCTACTCCAAGAGGCCAAAGTTTCTACTTTGAGAAGTCGAAGGTTTTTCTCCTAGCGAAGGCCAAAATGTTTGCTTAGAAGGTCAAGACATATGCTCCAAAAGGGATGAGAAGTTTGCTCAAGAAGGAAGAGGAAAGGGGTTCAAAGTCTTCTCCATAAGAGGCGTGTAACAACCCCTGGTTGATTTTCTATGTAAATAAAATATAAGACCATGGTCATGGGACACATATTCCAAGTTGAATGCTGGACAAAACATAGTGATGGGTATCACTTGTGATTAATTAATGGCTATGGAAATTGACAAAGGAATTGGCAATGGAAAAGTGGAAATAATTGACATTTTGTTTATGAAAATAAAGGAAAATGAGAGAAAGGAGAAGTGAAAGATCACAAATTTACATGAGAGCGAAATTGAAGGAAAAACAAAAAAAATGAAGAAAATAGAGGGCTCAATAATAAAAAGGTTTATGAGGATCAATTCACAACCTTTTGTCAGTTCTAGTTTGGAGCTCTCTTCTATTATCTCACTCTCTCACACTCTTGCACACTTAGAGTATTCTTGGAGCATTCTTGGAGCACTTTGACATACATCGGATTTGGAAAAAGAAGGCAAAGGGAAGGAGGAAAGCGCAAGGGAATGATTGGATCAATGACTCTAGCTAGATTTTCTTTGCAGGTAATAGGTTGCATGTATGATTTCCTTGCTAATTTATGGGTACATGGTATATGCATGTGATTTAATGGTTATGTGTTGTCATTGACATGGAGATTTTCCTGGATTGACAATGGGTTTAGCCTTTCCTTACCATTTCGTGGATAATCAGGGTACTATGGAATTTTTCCACTTGATTTTTTTCTGATTGGTGCTCATAATTCCTTTTGGTTGTGTGTTGGAACAAATGCTCTGGAAGCACTGGAACAACTTAGGTTGAGTTATTATTCCTATAGCCTAGGTTGGGAAAAACGCCCTAGAGCCCTTGGTGGGTTGAGTTACTAGTCCCTAGAGCCAGGTTGTACAAATGCTCTAGAGCCCTAGAAGGTTGTGGGTTGAGTTACTAGTCCCTAGATCATTGGAAAACTTGGGTAGAGACCGATCTGGTTGGTATTAGTGATGTCTGACGATGGCGGTGGAATCACTATGGTTTAGGGTTGAGATGTTTTGGCCTCTAGAAGCCTTGGTTTGGTTTTGTTTTGGTTTGTTCATTGAGATCCCACATTTATGATTGGAATATGGCGCGAGGGTGATTGGATGAAAGAGAAATTTGGCTCAGCCCAATCTATGGTCGGGTGGTATGTGGAAGTCCCTGACTTGGTTAGTATTTTCATATGTTAATATGAGACATTTCCTTATTGTAATGTATGAGTGTTTGAGGTGATTATTTGGTGATATTGTGGATAAGTTGACATCGTGTTTATGTTGGTTATGTTATATGCTGGTTATATGATGCGTATTATCTATGGCTCTTAGAATGGATTTGTTTAGTTATTGATTGGTTGATGAATATATGGGCTAATAGCGTTGTTGCTGCTAAGTTGAGAGGACATATAGCCTTGTGGATGATTCTCTAGTGAGCTTATTGAATTAGTAAACATATATGTATTTATAACCTATAGGTACTATGCACACAAAGTGATTCTATAAATGAGTAATTTTGACTTCCAACTTCTCGGGGTTGTAACTTTGGCATATGATCTCCGTTTGACTATCATAATACCTCATTTCGAAGATTTCCATGAGGAGACCAAGAAAAAGAATTGTAATTTAGATTTCAACATTCTTTTGGTGTCTCCATTTTCCTTGAAAATGTCGTTTATGCCCTCAAAACGACCTCAGAAGTTTAGAACTGAAAAAACAACCAAAAATAGAAAGTTGTGTTGAACTTAAGGAAATGAAACTGAAAAGAAATAGTGTTGGGTCAAGTTAGGATGATAATAGTGTGGTCATTTGTCATTGGGTGTTTTCAATCAGTTCTGGACACGTGGACCCCATTTTCCATAAGTGCATGTTGGAAATCAAGTCTTGCATAGTAACTCTCATCTCATGTTTATCTTGCATAGTTTGTGAATTAGGGTAAATGTGGGAGGAGGCATTACAAGAAAACAAAGGCGGTTGTATTCCAACACAAGACGGCTAAAAAAAAAACAAAAATCCACCAATAAACATAATCCAAAACATAGATAATAATAGAAATTCTTGCTTTGTCTTGCCCCTAAATTAATGAGCTATGGACTTTGTCTTTCTACCTTATGTTTGAGCTTCTTATTTTGTCTTCCTTGATCGAGATGAATAAGCAAATAGAAGAGTCGTTGTGTATATTTATACTAATTCAACCATGTATTAAACCGATAAAAAACTTAATATGTTGTTTGAATCTATGACATCCTTATCTTTACTAAGTCATCCTTTAACATCAATAACAAATTATTCTTCCAAGAATTATAACAACAAATAAACAATCTACAAAACAACTCAATGATATGAAAAAAAAAATCATATTCAAACAATACCAGCAAGCATGCAAAAAACTCTCTTCTTGATCTCATCCATTTTTTAACTTAAAATTTTATTATTTAAAAAACTTAAATAATGAAAATTAAAAAATTAATTAATTAATTACAATAAAACATAATCCATTTATTAATTAAATTAAATATAAAATCACAAATTAAAGATAAATGTATATAAATAATAACAAATTACAAGGTTAAAGGTCTATGAAAATGATTGTGTCTCGTATATCCTTTAAGTTTCAAATTACTTTTACAAATAATGTTAAATGGCTCTGTAGAGTTTACGTAATAAATCATTTATAATTTTACGGATTTAATTTATCGCATCTTTGCCTTTGCTTTGGCTAGCTTTGGATCATTAAAATTTTAGTGTTTTAATTATTATTTTAATATTAATAATATTAATAATGACATTTTATTTTTAAAGTCACAAACTAAACCAGACACCAAATTGGTATATAAGACTCTCTTTGTTCTTACTAATTCAACTATAAATTAAATCGATAAAAAAACTTAATATGCTCTTTGAATCTATGACATCTATATCTGTAATAAGTCATTCTTTAACATCAATAACAAATTATTCTTCCAACAACTATAACAACAAATAAAAAAACTAAAAAACAAAAAAATCATATTCGAACAATACGAGCAAGCATGCTAAAAACTCTCTTCTCGATCTCAACTCAGTGTTAACTTAAAATTTTATTATTTAAAAACAAATAATTAAAATTAAAAAAATAATTAATTAATTACAATAAAAATAATCCATTTACTCATTAAATTAAATATAAAATCACAAATTAAAGATAAATGTATATAAATGATAACAAATTACTATGTTAAAGGTCTATGAAAATGTTTCTCGTATATATATATTTTTTAAAGTTCAAATTGCTTTTACAAATAATGTTAAATGGTTTCGTAGAGTTTACGTAATGAATCATTATAATTTTAAAAATTTAATTTATAGCATGTTTGCTTTTGAGTTGGTTAGTTTTGGATCATAAAATCTTAAAATTTTAGTGTATTAATGTTGAAAAATGTGCAATAAGAAATGTTAAATTTAGAATGTGTTAAAAATAAACCTGTTAAAAATAGTATGTCTAGAAATAGTAATTTGGCTAGTGAGGTCATTGGCCACACTAGTGACAGATGAAACTGCTAAAAATAGAAAAGTTTTAAAAGTAGCATTTCTGGGTCCCTTCCTATTTTTAACAATGCATGGTCTAACTATAGGAAGTAAAAACGAATTTGGTCTTACGAGCAGTTTAAAATATTAATTAATCAATCTCCATGAGTTAATTAGTTAAGGGAAAACAAACTTGAAGTCTATGTGAGGACATGCAACAATTTTTCTATTAATTGATGAATTTATCCATGAGTTAAAGAGATAAGGATGAGTTGTAATTAGTTGGCTCAGTTAACTCAGTCAAGTCCTAGTTAGATTAATTTAGCAAGTTGTTAAAGTAATGAGATTCAGTTTGTTAACGCTTGCATGCATGTAACAACTGGTATTTTCATATAACTCAATATTATAGCTTAAACAACTCATGCCTGTCAGCTCAGACAAAGACCCAATTGAGATTAGAGAAGGGACAACATACTATCAGTTGGATGAATATTTTTCCTATAAAGGAAGCTCATCCATGATGAGGATTTATTTCCTTTAGGTTTGTGCAGTTAAACTAGAGGTTAGTGAGTGTGTGAAGAGGCTAATTCACACATGTGACGTCATTGGACCCTAAGGAAATTGCACAAGGAAATAGGAGGCTTGGACGACAAAGGAGAAGGTTTGTGAGAAGCCTTTGACTGTCTATGTCTATGAGCAGCAGAGCGATTTTACTCAGAGTTGGATAGTTTCCGAGCTAAGGCTTTGTGTAATCCAGATTATATTTCCACTTGTATGATAATACAGAGATGAGGTTTTAGGCAGGTTCTTTCCCTGGGTAAATTATTCTGTGTTATGTGTGATTAATTCTTTCTTATCAGTTATATGTGTTCTTATTGATAATGCTCATGGTTGATTAAGCTTCCGCTAAATTGTTTGTAGAAATAGAAAAAATGTTTTGCTTTAGTACATTGCATTACCAAGTGATCTATAGGTGGAAAATTTCTACATAGTATTAGAGCTAGTTGATTTGTAGAAAAAGTTCTATATGGTATCAAAGCTAGCTGATTTGTAGAAAAATTCTACAAAATTCTACGCTAATTATTATTTTAATATTATTATAATAATAATATTTATTTTTAAGGTGACAACTAAGCGAGACACCAAATTGGTGTATAAGACCTCCTTGTCCGTGGGACAAGAGACCGTCGACGAAGGCATACATACTCTACCCCCCTCTGCTTTTGAACCTATGACCTCTTAGGAGGAAACACATGCTCTTAACCATTAGGCCCACTCAAGCTGCATAGTATGAATGAATCATCTAATAATTTTGTCATATCTTAAATTTTATAATTTTACTTTTAAAAACTTGTTATTTGTTATCAAATTTAATTAAAAATTTGAAAAAAAAAACCAACAATTTTCAAGTGAAATTGTGGGTATGGGTACAAATTTAAGAACTTAATAACTATAACTTGATGTCTTAAAACTTCTCACAAAATTAACTAAAACTTTGCAGGAAAAAGCAACAATTTTTAAGGGAAATCATGAGTGGGACTACTTGTAAATCGATTCCAAACACCAAAACTCTAGAGGCCTACTTGTTTGTAAATCGTTTCCAAACACCAAAACTCGAGAGGCCTACTTGTAAATCCATTCCAAATACCAAAACTCTTGTAAATTGATTCCAAACACCAAAACTCCAGAGGCCTACTTGTAAATCAATAATCGATTCCAAACTTCAGAGGCAGCAAAAATTTATAAGCTTACTTGTAAATTGATTTCAAATACCAAAACTCTTGTAAATCAATTCCAAATATCAAAACTCTAGAGGCCTACTTGTAAATTGATAATCGATTCCAAACTTCAGAGGCCTACTTATAAATCGATTCCAAACACCAAATACTTGTAAATGGATTCCAAACACCAAAACTCAGGAGACCTACTTGTAAATTGATTCCGAACACCAAAACTCAAAAGAGTTACTTGTAAATCGATTCCAAACTCCAAAGACCAAAATTGATAATAAAACTTCTTTTCTTATTACTTATATCCTCCTATACTATATACCTATAGATAATGCATCCAAAAATTTAAACACGAGTAAAACTACTTGTAAATCAATTCAAAACTCCAATTAGTAATAAGACTTGCTTACGAGCTATGGTTTCGTGTTATACCTCAGCTCATGCGTCATTCTCGCATATATTATCCATACACATTGGTGGTTTCACTGTATATGGACAATCAAGTAATACAAAATAGTCGTTCGTGCATCGAACACTTGCATTTGGTGGCATGTTAATTATTTCAAGCCTCTGTTATTTCCGCTACGTGTACCTATCTTATGAAGAAGAAAGACACTTTTTTTGAAAAAGAAGAGACTGGAAAGATATGGCGGGAAATCCGTCACCAAGTTATGATGGACAACAACCCCACTATATAACATGGACCGGCTGGAAATTGGACAACACGGATTCTTCGGCGGGCCCATGAGACTCTCAGGCGTTCCATAATTTTCATCGTGTTCATACCTAGATCTAGATTCTTCGATCATGGAAAGAATGCCCTCGTCTATAAGAAGAGGCAACTGCGGGTTTATCTTCTTGTAACTTTACTTGTGGTGATCGTTGGTGTTATCGAGAGAGAAGCAACAGAAATTTATTGCCCTTTGGCTATGGCGAATGTGAAGGCGATGGCGGTGTTACTGACGGCACTGTGTAGCTCATTCATGTTACAGACTGCTTATGGCGCTGGTGAATGTGGGAAGACTCCCATTAACACCGTGGCTCTCAGTCTGAGTCCCTGCATTGGAGCGGCCAACAATGCTAAGGCAAGCGTCCCTCCGGCCTGCTGTACCCAAGTCAAGAAAGTCCTTAAAATGCCCGCCTGTATGTGTGCAGTGTTCCTTTCTCCCATAGCGAAGCAGGCTAGAATCAACCCTGCTGTCGCCATTGGCATTCCTAAGCGGTGCAATATTGCCAATCGCTCCGCTGGCAAGAAATGCGGGAGTACGTTTCTTTATTCCATTTTCTTCAACTAGCCCAAATTTTCAGTACGCTGATTAGGAAAGTGTGCATTGAATCGTCTAATCTGTTTGTGTGTGGGTGCTGTGCAGGGTACATAGTTCCATGAACAGAACCAGAAAAGACAGCCACTTTGATGTCACCCTCGCTACAACAGCTACTATACTGCTATTCATATTAATATATGCATCTATGTATTTCTCTTATAGTTTATAAATAACGGACTCCAATAAACATATTGAATGTATTCATGGTTTTGTATCTATGTATTTCTCTTATAGTTTTTTAATAATGGACTCCAATGAACATATTGAAGGTATTCATGGTTTTTGAGTATTCTTCTTTTAAATCTGTGGTGTTCAAATATCATATGGTTGAGTATTAAAATTTCCTATAGTTATAGAACTAAAATCTAACCTTTCCCGTTGACTTATACATTTGATCTTCCTCTAAAATTGCATGAATTGGGAATTGGAATTTCCCATAGTTATAGAACTAAAATATAACATTTCCCCTAAAATTGCATGAATTGGGAATTGGAATTTCCCATAGTTATAGAACTAAAATATAACATTTCCCATGGACATATATTTCATATTCGACTTAAATTGTATGATTGGGAACCAATTCATTAAGGGTTTATGTTACGCATAAGACACTTTTGATTAATAAATAAAAAACTTGAGGACTTTGATGATATATTTCGGTATTGATTATAAATTGGTGTTGTATTGTTTTCTTAAGGCTCTCCTCGATTGTACTCTGATGTTAGCTAATCGGTAAAGAGGTGAAGCCCATCGTTGGGTTTAATAAGGCTTCGCCCTTGAAAGACTGTATTTATTTGTTTTTTATTGTGGACAAACTAAAGCTTTGGGTTCAAGAGTTTACTTGTATGTGTGGACAATGAATCAAATGCAAGTTTCGTTTTGATCTCAACTTTGAGGAAATCCCTTCCCATAAAAATCAATGTATGTAAGATAACCGAGAGGTAAGAAAGATTACAGTAAAAGCATTATGGTTTTAGCAAAAATCTCTGTAAAGATTTAAATAAAATTAAAGTCTGAGTAGAAGTATTGATGTTGTTATGTACAATTGTCACTGCATTGTTACTACAATACTATTATTAATTTTATAATAAATAAAGTATTATTTGTAATTATATTAAAAAAATGTTATTATTTAAGATGCATTTGGAAATATAGATGGTGATTATTATATTGATGTAATTTAAATTATCATTTTGATATAAATAAGTATTGAAATTAAAGTTTGTTGTTTACATAAAAGTTGATTATTAATATTTTGAACAATATAAATATATGTATGTATTTAAGTGAATTGGTTGCAGTTTTTGATGTTAATTTAATTGGTTGGACTATTTTCCCATGATATGTAGTTAATAGAGAATCTAAAAGTCAATAAACTCCGTCATGGTTAATTGTTATTTCGATTAGTAGATGAATTCCTCTCCATCCAAATATTCCAAGAAGAGGAGTCGATTTTTTTATTGATGTATAAAACTTTGATTGGTGTGTTAAATCATAATTTCTTATTGTGTTTTCATTTGATAAGTATATAAAAAACTATCTTCTTCCTCCCTACCCACACCACCTCACCACCACACCACCTCCCTTTTTGGTGGTGATTAGGATTCTAAATAAATTATTAATTTTAAAGAAATAATCACATAGAATGCACTTAGAAAAGACAAATACTTAAGTGGTAAACTCATTATAGCATATTAAGGAAACATCCCTTGAGTAATGTATTGGTATGGTATTTTACTACTCAAGGATAAGATTACAATCCTTTTATATCATGCTTACAACATTACATTCTATCCCTCATGATACATACTTATATGTTTAAGTTGGCACAAATACTTTCATGAATTTCCACACATTATACAAACTACCAAAAAATTTACTTGAAGTAAATTTTAGTATTAAAAAAATTATTTGATTCAATAATGTCCACCTCGATAGGAATTTACCTAATACCCTTCCCAAATCTATTCAACACCTTTTTCTAAGTTGAAAGAATCCAAACACAAAGACAAAAATATTTTATAAATATGCATGTAGAGTTTTCTATAGTATGGACTCTGTTAAGAGCTACTCCACCTCCATCAACTACTTGTCTTACAAATGGTATTTAATATCAATATCCATAGTCATACTATGATATACTAGATTGATAGCTAAATGAATAGGACTTTGACTAGATCAATAGCTAAATGAATAGGAATTTGACTATCATCTAAAATACATTCACATTTTTCTTCGTTCTTCCAAACTCATTGAAAAGACCCTTTAATCAAATTTCCTTCTTGTATACATTTGAAATAATAATATATTTTTCATAAAAAGTGGCTAATACTATTGTATCTTGAAGTTTTATAACTCACTATAGATTCTCCTACAAGAGTAAAGAAGTATTGTGAACTATATCTCCCCTTGTCCAAATTGAGATCTCCTCTTGCCCAAATCATGTGCAAGATCTGAGTAAACAAAACCATAGAAAAAATACAATTATCAAAAGTGACAAAATAGTCACATGTGCCTCTAATATATCGAAACAACCATTTTGCTACTTTCATATTGTCTCTTTAGAGATTTTCCATGTATCTAATAATATCAACAAATTCATGTGAAATATCTTATATAGTACATATCATTAGATACATTAAAATTCCTATTATATTAGTATATGTTATATAAGAAATATAATCATTTTCTTCTAAATAAAATTGAATAAATCTTAAAATGTGTAGCTAAAAGGATATTTTAGATTATTTACATCAAATTTTGTGAGTATTTTATCCACATGCTTTTGTTACAATAACATGACCTTTACCATTGTTCCTATCTCTATGTTTTCTATACCAAAGATTTGTTTTGTTGCTACTAGATCTTCATATCAAGTAATATCCACTTAAGCATTTAATCTCAACCATGTCTTTTCTTGCAACAAGCATATCATCAACATATACCACCAACACCAAGATAATGAATCTACCATTCAAACTCTTAAAGTAAACACAATGACCATACTTACTTTTAGTATAATTCTACTCCACCTCGATGAACAACTTGTCTTACAAAATGGTATTTAATGTCAATATGGATAGTCTTACTATTATATACTAGATTAGTAGCTCAAGGAATATCACTTTGAATATTTGTTCTTCCAAACTCATCGAAAAGACCCTTTAACCAAATTTCTTCCTTGCATGCATGTGAAACAATAATATACTCTCTATCATAAGTGGGTATTTTTATTGTATCTTGAATTTTTAAAACCAAGTAATAGGTTCTCCTACAATGGTAAAGAAGTATTAAGAACTAGATATCCCCTTGTCCAAATCGAGATCTCCTCTTGTCCAAATCACGTGCAAGATGTGGGTTAGCAAAGCGAGAGGAAAAATACAATTATCAAATGTGACGAAATAACACTAGAACCTCTAATATGCCAAAACAACCATTTCACTACATTCAAATTCATGTTTCATGGATTTTCCATGTATCTATTAGTGATACAAAATTCATGTGAAATATCTTGTGTAGTACATATCATTGGATACATTAAAATTCATATTGTATTAGTATATTTTATATGAGACACACAATCCTTTTCTTATTCACTATTGGGACATAAAATTTAAGATATCTTAAAATGTGAAGCTAAAGGGATATCCACAAGTTTCAAATTATTCATATTGAATTTTATGAATATTTTATCCAGATACTTATATTGCAATAACATGATCTTACCATTTTTCTTATCTCAGTATACTCCTATGTCAAAGATTTGTTTTCTTAGTCCTAGACCCTCCATATCAAGTAATATCCACTTAAGCATTTAATCCCAACCATATTTTTTCTCGCAACAAGCATATTGTCAACATATAACATTGACAACAATATAATGAATATATCATTCAAAATCTTAAAGTAAACACAATGTACATACTTTTAGTATAATTCTAGCTCACTATGAAAGAATCAAACTTCTTGGACCATTTCTTAAGTGCTTTAGGCCATATAATGAATTCATACACCTCCAAAGAAAGCCTCTTTTGTGATGTTAAACAAATCGCTTTGGCTATTCCATGTGTATTTCCTTGTCCACATCTTGATGTAAAAATGTTGTTTTAACATCTAAAAAATGCTCTAATTCAAGATCAAGTTTCCAAGTGTCCAAAGAGATTTTCAAAGAATCTAGAGCAATTAAATATCTCTAGGTGCAAACCTTTTTTGGAGATTTGAACTCTAAAAGAGACTTTCAGGTCAAATGATTTAATCTCAGTACTTACTAAATCATGATTGAAATGGATCAATAATGGTTCATAATAAAATGAACCCTTAATTACATGTAATGTTCTTGACAACTTGTGGTGCTAATCCTTCCTGTACTAAGAACCATTGATACCATTTTCTCCACTTCTTTTTATACCACTAACACATAATCTAGAAAAAAAATATTCTTCAATAATAAAATGGTTAGTGAAAATTAAAATTAAAAAATAATAAATATAATTATTAGAAATATATATTCAAAGAATTTAATAGTTTTTTAATATTCATTATATTTCTATAATTTATTTTATAAATATTTTTTCCTACTTAAAATTATCTATCCAATATCTTACAAATTATATTAATTAAGTAACAACTTTTTAAATATCTATGATATTTAATATTATTATAAATTTAATTTTTTTTTTCTCTATATAAATATAAATATAGGATAGTAAGGAAAACTAAAATTTGAAAATAACAAATATAATTATTAAAAATATATATTCAAATAATTTAATAGCTTTTTTATATTCATTATGTGTTTCTATAATTTATTTTATATTATTTTTTCCTTAAAAAATATTCATCAATATTTTACATTATTGTAAAATATTAAAAAATAACAACTTTTAAATATCTATGAATTTAATATTATTATAAATTTAATTTTTTTTATCTCTATAAATATAAAGAGAGCAAATAGGAATACATAATGCTCACTTAGTTTGTATTTTATTTTAATTTAGACATTTACTTTTATAATAAAATTAATGAATAATTTGGTTTAAGTAGTTTTGTTATTTACTAGTTTGTTCATAATTTGGGGGACTAATCCATGGTTTAAGAATCCATGACCCACATATATTTAATTCATGAAAATCACTCAAAGATTTGACCATACCACCTTTATTATTGTTGGATTTGTTGGCGTCCTCTCCTATCAATCACAAGTTTCTATTATACTACCCATCTCACAAAACTAAATCCTCAAAAGTCATTCATAAAAAAGACTTCAAAAATGTTCCCATTCAAAAAATTCAATAAATCAAAATTAGAAATAAATAAATAAACTTAAAAAAGATAAATTTTATTTATTTAATATTTTTATAAAGAGTTGCTTTTAGTGCAACATTTTGGAAACTTTTACGGCAGGTTTTTCGAGTCTAATTTCTCTAAAATCTATTAGAAATTTATTGAAATCACAAGTCTGATGAGTAACTCTGCACAATAGAAGCGCCCCAAGGATTTTTGAGGGTGCCAAATCCATATATACAATCAAAAGCCCTGTTTATATAACAGAAATCAAGATTTCACCTCAAAATTTTCCACCAGCTTCCGACAGCAAAAAAACCCAAAAAGTCGCACTAAAGACAACTCCTTTTTATAAACGAAAAAAGTAAATATAAAATAGATATCACTATCACCCTAGCCCATCATCATTCTTGTCATCATCCACTTTAATTGTTCTGACTATTATCCTCATCCACTTTCTCTTACTTTACATAATCATCATTATCCACTTTGTGTTATAATCATATTTTTTTATGGCAATTTCATCATCTTTATAATCATAATCATTATTATTATCATTATTTCATTTTACTTTATATTCTAATTATATTGCTTGATTATTTGATTTTATTAATTTTTATTTTCAAAATAATAATTAATATCTTTTTATATTTTTAATAAATTTAGTTATTTATAAATATGTATGAATGTTATATTAATAAATTTTATTGGTTTTATATTTAATTTTAAAATTTCAATAAATATAAATGGGAGTTTAGTCAAAATACATAACGCCCTCTTAATTTTTGTTTAAAAATCAAATTCCAATTTCAAACTATGATATAATAATATAACTAAATTTTAAAATTCAAATAATTTAATTAATAAGAAATTGATTTTTATTGATTAAAAAAAAATGTAAAATAATAAAACGGTCTTAAAAAACAAAATTTCTTAATATATATTAATTTGCTAAATTAAAAAGAAAATATAAATAATAACAAATCAATATTACTTCTTAGTGAAATCTAATTTTCATCTTTTTGTGGGTATAACAATTGAAAAATAACAAATAAATATTAATGGTAGGTGAAAACTAATCATATCCAATTTATTATTATTCTAAAACATTTAAATGCATAGATTATTTAAAAGTATCAAAGTTCTTACAACACTTGACTTGCATATACTAAATATCACTACACATAAGAGACACAAACACTATAAAGTTATTAATTGAAGGAGACCCTTGCTCATTGTAACTCAAGTTGACAATCATCTTCATTATTATTTTGTTCTCTATGAGCATCTCCATTGTAGAGGTCAAGCTTTTGAGACCATATGATTATGCCTTAATCACAACTAAGGGGTCTTAACCTATTATTGGTGAATCTCGTCTTCTTAATCATATTATGCTTCTTCTCTAATGCTTTTGTGATTTGTCATATAGGTTCTTATGCTTTCACGAGATTGAATCTATAGCCACACCTTTGAGTCCCTCATGTAACATACACACCAAATATCATAACTACCAAACTATATCCCCCATGTAACAAGCCAAGTCTCTTTCCTGATCGGGTCAACCACCCACAACAATGTTGTAACAAGAAACATCAAACTAGCCAAATTTTGAAGTAGGATCTATTGGAATCACGATTATTGTTACACCAAAACCTACAATTAATAGTAAATAAACACATCACGAGAGTTAACGAATCCTCAAGAGGATGTTAGGCACGCCATGAAACACATGGGGGGCATCAACTTTCATTCGTCCAACAATCTCCCCCCCTAGCTTGACCTAGGTGCGTTTCGAACTAAAGAGCTTTCATAATAATACCACTTGCTCGAATCATGATTTCCACTACACCAAAACCCACAGGTGTTAGTAGACACACACATAAAGAGGGTTAATGGATCCTCGATAGGATGTAAAGAACATGTCGTGAAACACACGATGAGCATTGAATTTCTTTCGTCCAACAAGAGCATCCCAATTTTTAGATTTCCTTCACCTACCATTATAGATATTATTTTTAAGACTTTCCCATAACCTTTAGGCTTAGTTAGAATATCAAATTTCACACATATTTCTTGAAGAATCACCATGAACCTAGACTTTTCATAAGCTCTCTTGAAATTACTCTTCATGATCCATATGGAGGCAAAGACAAAATGAACAACTGTCAAAAGCCCCCCTCTTAGTCTTGAATGCATCGCTTCTTAGAAAACCCCATGTCTGCTTTATCCCTCTAAACGAAATTACAGTACAATTGTTCCGTCAATCTTCCACCATCTGAAAGGGGATGACATATTTCAGGTGCCCAAACCCTTTGCAATTTAGAGTACAACCAAGGGAGACACATTTCATCCACATCTCCCGATTTTGCTTAATTCTGATCAATGTACTAGTATGTTGTACATCTAAGCTAAAAATATATAACAATGGAAAATATTTTCATTAACTAAGACAATAGATGATAGAACTTAAAATCTTTACTAATATTAAAACCCTTGAGGTAGGGAAACACCATACAACTACTCCTTGAGGAAGGAGATCACTCCACAAGCCATATGGTTTTCAATACAATAATCCTTGATATCCCTCAATGGAGAGTCTCTAACCTCCATATAAGCTTCATACATATAATACCATAGATAATAACCATGGGTCTCTCAATACCATATATCCAATACAATGGGCTTATCACTTTATTCCCTAACTACTTGTGGTCCCATGTATAATGTGGGTTAACCACTTTATTTATTAATTATAGCCCATTTGTTTATTATCCTTACATTACATTATTCCTTTGGGTACCTCCCTCTATAACCCATATTAACCCCCCTAGGTATACTACATTCCACCCCCTTAAACATGTTTTCTCCCTGAAAGATGAGAAGAACAAAAATAATAAGATCTACTCAAAAGAGTAGTTCATTGGTACCATGCACATGCATCTAGCTATTCCAAAGAAATGTAAACACTCAATCTAGCCAGTGCCTCACTCATTTGAGATGGAAATTGGTTCTGGTGGTTCCTTTGTGTTGATTTGCTTTGGGTGGATCGTTGCACCTCTCTATGTGTCGTCCATGGGTTATTTTCCTTGTTGTTAATTCGTTGCCACCTTTCAAGTTGTTGTTTTGCTCGGTGATGCAGGTGGTGATATGATGAAGCTTTAATTGATGGAATATATTTTGTTAATTGTCTAGTATTGGTTCCTCACTCATGTTTGGTGCTTTTTTTGGTACCCCCACTATTCGTGCTTGAGTGGTGTTTGGTACTTGTTGTGGCGCGTATGGTTGTTGCTTTACTTATGTTATTACTTCTAGCACAAAATCTGCATCTGATGTGTAGTGTGTTTTGTTAGAAAATTATATATTACAAGCAATGGAAAACATAAAATATTGCATAAATATAAACACAGAATACACATAAAATAACAGAGACATAGATATATGTGGCTCACCCAAATTGGGCCATGTCCACGTAGAAACATGAAGTCCTTCCTTTTATATTATCCAACAAAATGAAGAGATACAACATACAACAGATCCGTTGTAATTCCCTCTTTGCTCTCATACAATATCCTCTCTCTTTCTCGCTCAGAATACACATCTAGATAGCCATAATACAATTCCCTCATATATAGTAAGGGGTTGCCTTCCAGGGAAAAAAAACCTTAAATTAAGCATAACTTCTACTGTCAGATTTTTGCCTAATGAACGATCTAGATTGACTATGAAATTACAACATTTTACAAGGCAATTTTACATCTGTTTTTAGCTTCGGGTGCGCTGCCCTCGATCCCCCACCCGGGGGGGCTCCGAATGATTGTTGTTGGCTTCCCCTGAAAGTGCATATAAATAGGCGGTGTTGCCGCCACATTAAAAAATAGGGTCCAATGTGATGATACCTCTAAATAAAGAAGATAATCAGGCTCCAACGCCAACATTTTCTACTTGGGCCTCCTTAGACTCTACCTACTTACTGATGGAAATATCTTGCAATGTAATTTTCTTCCTTTTATACAAAAGATTTAGGATTTTGTTCTGCACATTAATATTAACAGTACCAACATATTCCATCTAAGGGTAGCCCAAAACAACATCCACATGATCCATAGCTGAAATAAAAAAATATGAATGCAATATATATCTGTAGAAATCTTCAAATCTTTATAGATTTTAACATCCTCATTATCAACATGTGTGTTTTTAATGTGTTTTGCTGGAACTTGCAATTGTTTTACCAAATTAACATTGATAAAATTATGTTGGAAACTAGGATTGATAAACATAATGATCTTCTCTTTCTGAATAAATCCATGAACATGTAATAAGGAGATACGAGTAGAAAATAACCCAATATGTTTCTCATTATCTTGTTTTCTAGCATGAGACCATTTGTCCAAAATGAATTTTTCAAATGATTCATCGGGAAGGCTTACAAACTTCTTGTTGTCAAGTGAGTCCCACCAAATGGCATTTTCGTCTTTAAAAAGAAGCCATGCTTCCTTTTTCAAAGATCTCGGAAATTTGGACTTTTCCATGTTTTGGAATTCTTCAATAGTAGGGCCATCATATTTTCTTGTAAAGCACATCTTAGTAGAAGTCATGAAGAAGAATGAGAGTTTTGAAAAACATTACCTACTGTATGTGGCAAATCTAAAATGGCCACAACTTGGTCAATATGGATCAAAATCCTTATTATAGTATGTTTTCAGAAATGGAACGACCATTCTGCATTTTCCCACATGATTGAATCTCAATTCGGGCAATATGGTAACTCTGATTCGCATTGCAACTGTCCTGCTGTCATAAAAAAATCTAAAAGAAAAAAAAAAGAGATAATTTTAAATCAACGATATCCCCCTCATCCAGACTCTGTTTCGAATGTTTTTTATTTATTTATTTATTTATTTTTTTTAATTTGGGTGATTTTTCAAGAGGATATTAGATATGAAGTTATATTTCAAAATCCCCCACAAAACTGTAAAAAGTTACTGGAAAGATGTCGTTCACTAATTGTTGTCAGAACAATATTTGGAAAACAATTGATTTGACTGATTTCTCCCTCATTCGGACTCCGATTCGATTGATTTCTTTTTTGAAATTGGGCATTTATTTGCAAAGAATTAAGATCCGCTATTTTTTTTGGAATTTTTTTACGAAAAATTTTATATCTGATCTACAAACACATCGCCTTAAAAGTTCCTACAAAAATGAAAAAAAAAAATCTCCCTACTTTGCCCAAGAAACAACTCTAATGCCACTTGTTGTAGATTTGACTTGAAAAGATATAACAATGGAAAATATGCCCATGAACTAAGAAAATAGATGATATAACCTCATATCTTTATTGATATCAAAACACTTGAGGTAGGAACACCATAAAACTACTCCTTAAGGAAAGAGATCACTCCACAAGCCATATGCTTGTCAATACAATAATCCTGAACATCCCTGAATGGAGAGTCTCTAGCCTCTATATAAAATTCATACATAAAATACCATGAGTCTCTCAATACCATATATCCAATACAATCAGCTTATCATTCTATTCTCTAACTACTTGTAGTCCCATGTATAATGTGGGTTAACCACTTTATTATTAATAATGGTCATTTTGTTTATCATCCTTACATTGCATTATTCCCTTGGGTGCCTCCCTCTATATCCCATATTATCCCCTTAGGTATACTACATCGTCATGACCACGCTTGCATACCCATAAATCCACACCCACACTGGCAACACGGTTACCAACTTAATGAGAAATGTAACCTCAAAATGAGAAACTTTAGCCCCAATACTCCTATTTTTGTACAAAAAACATGAAAAAACATCTCAAAGATGAGAAGTGTCGATGTTGAATCAACACCCTTTATTTATTTTTTTATTTTTTTTCAGAGTTAAAATTCCAATAAAAAATTGCAACAAAGTAAAAAACTAAAATTTGTGTGCAATAAACATGAAAAAAACACGAGAAAACAAAGAGTCTTGATGCAACTCGATGCAACATCAACATTATTTTTTATTTTTCAGATTAAATTTCATATTTTTTTAAGCAATCACATTAAAAACTATTTTTTTGTGCAATAAACATGAAAATGCACCCCAAAATAAAAAAGTGTCAATGTTGCATCAATGTTTTTTTTTGTTGTCAAAATTTCACCATCTTTTATGAATGACATTAAAAATGAAATATCATTACTTCGAAAAACCTTAAAATTCAAATAGATTTTGATGATAGATTAAATATTAAATATCACAACTTCAAAAAAAGCTCAAAATTCTAACAGTTTTCAACCATGGCGTTAAGGATAAAACATTACGACTCGAGAAATCCTTAAAATTTCGACATTTTTTAGCCATAAAGTTAAAACCAAATATTATGGTTCTGAACAACCTTAAATTTTCAGCATCATTCGAGACCAAATATCATATCTAAAAAAAACCTTAAAAATGAATACCTAAATAAAAACGTCATTATACCAAATGTTAAAAGCATAGTTTTTTTAAAATCATAACCAATGACAACTTGATATGTTGCAACAAAAACTAAAAACCCAACAATCAAATTGACATCTAGTGGGAACAGAGTTGACTCATTGCAATGAAAATATAAAAATCAACCATCAAATTGGCACGTAGTGGAGGTAGACTTGACCCATTGTAACAAAATCTTAAAAATCAATTATCAAATTGATACATAGTGAGGTCATATAGCTAGTCAATCATCAACACAACACAACACTGCAACAAAAAAAATAATAAATAATTAAATAAAAGTAAAAAAACCAAACAAAACAAAAAACAAAATAAGAAAAAAAAAAATTTGGAAAGTTAAATAAGAATAAAATAAATTAAATTAAATATTTAAAAAAACATCAATTAAAAAAAAACTTTAAAACAGCATAAATTCAAAAAAAAAAAAAAAAAACACAAAATAACACATATATTTATCTCTTAAAAAATAAAAGAGAAATAAAAAACAATTAAAAAAGTGTGTAAAATATGTAAAAAAATAATTAACAACAAAAATGTTTAAATTTCATTAAAAAACCATAAACAAGTAATTAATAAACAAACCAATATAAATATTAAAAATATTATAGAAATTTGTAGAAAATATTTAGAGAATACTGTGAAATAAAATTAAAAAATATTATTAAATAAAACATATAATATATATATAATATAAATAATAAAAATAAAACAATGTAAAAAAAAATTCAAAAAATAACAAACAAAAAATAAGGGTTTTTGGGAATGAGTGAGGGCCGAGTCAATTCCCAGAATCAAACAATGCCTCCACAATAGTATGAACCCATCCCAAGCTGGGACGTCGAAGGGTCACCTGCACGGTGCCTAAAGCCAACGTCGTGCTGCTCCAACAACCCTATGGGTGGCCCTTGGGCATTGCGTCAGGCTGTGGGTCGATTCGTAGAATCGACCAACGCCCCACAACTAATATGTGGCATTCAATTCTGGAAATCAACAGGTCTGTGGTCACAGTCGAGAGTGAGTCCATTCTCAAAATCGAACAATAACTGTTCTGTAAGTGTTAATCAATTCCTAAAATCAACCTAGCCAAGACCCATGCCTAAAACACCCTGATCTTTTTTAATTGATTTTGTTTTTTAATTTTTGTTTATTAATGTTTAATTAAATTTAATTTCTGCTTTTGGTTCTTATTCATTTTACAGTTTTGTTCTTATTAATCATTTTATTTTTTTAATAATTTTAATATTCTAATTTTATATGTTCTTATTAATTTATGATTTTATTTTATATTTTTATCTTTATATTTTTGTTTACTTTTTTATTTAATTAAAAAAATTGTTTTAAATGATTCTGGTTTTTTTATGTTATATTTATTTTTAAATGATTTATTTCTTTTTGCTATTCTTGATTTTTTGTGTTATTTTTCTTAATATTTTTTTAAAACACTATTTCTTTAAAATTTTATTGTTAAACATAAAACTTTAATTAGAAATTAACTGAAATTTGTTATTTGTTATTTTATTTTATTTTTTAAATTTTTTCTAGGTAAAGTATTATTCTATTTGAATATTCGTTTTTAGCGAAAAAAAGTTACAATATATTATATGTTAATATGATTTCAAGTGTGGTTTGTGTTTAGTGCGTTATTTTTGTTAATATTTTTTTTTTTATCTTACCTACGCAACCCGGGTATTTGAACACCCTGGACTATCGCAAGCGAGTGCTTTAACAGTGCACCCAACTTTATCGTCACAATCCAAAGCCCATAGGCGATGTATAATTAATATTAATTACATATATAAATATATAAAAAATCCTAACTTTAAATTATTAATTTTAGTAGTTTTTCAAAACTTCAAAAAAAATATCAATCGCTCCGCTACAAAAATGTAGCAATATGTTTCTTTCTTTCATTTTCATCTCCTCACCCAAATTTTTACAACCTATAATAGGAAAGTTTGCATAAAATCGTCTAATCTATTTGTGTGTGGGCGTTGTGCACACTACATAGTTCCTTGAATATAACCACAAAAGACAACCACTTTGATGTCACCCTTGCTACAACCACTATTAATATTAATATATGCATTTATGTATTTTCCGATAACCATTAAAACTAGGACAATGTTGAGATTTTCTGTTAATTAACTTTGGAAAAAATCTCATGAATGTGACAACAATAGGTTTTGTTGCTAAATTAGCTCCATTTATTCCCGACGAGGAGTTATTGCATCCTATATTTGTTGTGAGAGAATTTATGATTCAGTTTTCAACTCCAGCTATAAAAATGTAAGCCTGTAGAGGATATGAGAGGGTGTGAGGAATTATGTTGTTGTAATCTCCTGTTGAATGATAAGATTGTCGATGCCTCTGTTTGGTGGATGTAGCCTAGATTGGTTGGGTGAACCACGTTAAAAGCTTTGTGTTTTTTATGGTTGTGTGTGCTGTGTATGCTTATTTAATTTCCGCAGTGCGTTGTTTGCTCCTACAACTGGCATCAGAGCTGAGAGGCCAAGTCTGATGCGCAAATACACAGTACCGTGGCGTCTATTGCCTGTGCCTGAGAGGTTGAGAGGCCAAGTCTGCTGCGAAAATACTAGTGTGTTAGACCAGTGCGTTGGACTAGTGCGTTAGATTGAATGTGGACCAGTGTGTTGGACTAGTGCGTTGAACTAGCTGTGGAATTGCGTGGCTGTGGCCGTGCACGGAGATTTATACAAAGCGTTGTTGGAGCGGTGACTGTGGTTGTGGCTGTGCACGTAACTATGTGGCTGTGGCTGTGGAACTACATGGTTGTGGCTGTGCACGCAGATTTATACAAAGCAATGTTGGAGCGGTGAAAGGTAGCGGCGTTGGAGTTATTAAAATGCCGAAATGATTTATACAAAGCGCTGTTGGAGTTATTAAAATGTTGAAATAATTTGGAACGTTTTTTTTTTAAATTGGTCTTTAAAAAGGGACAAAAACGTTTTCACATGGGTCGTCATTGCACATTACAACAAAAAGTTGATTTGAAAGTTTTGATACAGCTATCATGAAATGTTTTTGTTTTTTATGTTTAAAACAAAAAAAAAGGGATTTGTATTAGATATGATATTATATCTATAACGGATTTTGTTTTTTAAATGGTAATATGCCATGATATTTGAAGGCAAACACATTGTATTGATGAAAGGCAGTTTTTTTTTTAAATACAAACTTCATTTATTACAAGTTGCAATTGGAGATTTTGTGTGACACAACATGGCAAAAACTCAAAGTGCTCAATTTGAGATCAAGAAGTTCAATGGAAAAAACAACTTCGAGATCTGGAAAGTGAAGACGTATGATCTACTCGTGCAACAAGTTGTGGTGAAGGCCTTGTTGGGAAAAGCCAAACAACCTTACACCATGACAGATGATGAATGGAGTGATTTGGATGAAAGAGCACTGAGCGAAATTCCACTGTATTTGGCGGATGATGTTTTGTTTAACATTGTGTTAGAGAAAACTACTGCTGGTTTGTGGACAAAGCTTGAAAAGTTGTACATGACAAAATCCTTAACCAATAGGATTCTTCTGAAGTGACAGTTATACAGTTTGCGCATGAAGGAAGGTACATCTATTATTGATCATTTGAATACCTTTAATACTCTGCTGGTGCAGTTAGAAAGTATAGAAGTAAAATTTGAATCAAAAGATAAAGCTATAACTTTATTATGCTCATTGCCCGAGTCATGGGATCATTTTGTTACTTCTATAAGTCTTAGTTCATCAGAAACCCTTGAATTTGATGATGTTGTTGGAGCTTTGTTGTCCGAAGAAACAAGGAGGAGGTCAAATTCAGAAACATCTACATCAGAAGCAATGATGGTCAGAGGTCGTTCTAAAGAAAAACGCTTCAGTAAGCACAACAACTCACATTCAAAATCGAAAGGGAAGAAGAGTAAGTTAAAGTGCTGATTTTGTGGCAAATCGGGACATTTGAAGAAGGACTATTGGAAGACAGCAAACATCCAAAGAAGACTCTTTGACAGAGAAGAAAGAAGAAAACACGACAGATATAGGTTCGGCATCCATTTCAGGTATGAGTGATGAAGTGCTATCAGTTAGTTTGTCTAATCATGATCAACATTGGCTATTAGATTCTGGTGCATCAAATCACATGTGCATTCATAGAGAATGGTTTATAACTTATAAATCAATCAATGATGGAGTATTTTACATGGGAAATGATGTCACATGTAACATTGTGGGAATTGGAAGCATCTAGCTTAAAATGTTTGATGTGACAAATAAAATTCTAACTGATGTAAGACATGTACCTGAACTAAGAAAAAACCTCATTTCACTAGGAGTACTAGACACTGATGGATATAAAATTTTTATTCAAGGTGGAGTAATGAAAGTTTATAAAGGAATTTTACTAGTAATGAAAGCAATGAAAGTTGGAAATCTTTTTCAGCTAGAAGGAAGAACAGATTCAAATCATGTTTCTACAGTATCTGAAAATGACAATAATTCTATTCATTTATGGCATCAAAGGTTGGGCCATATGAGAGAAAGAGGTTTAAATATTTTATCTGATCATAAGTTACTTCCTAATTTAAACTCTGTTCAGTTAGATTTCTGCAAGCATTGTCTATTTGGGAAACAAAGCAAGCAAAAGTTTAAAACTGGAAAACATACTAGTAAGGGAATCCTTGATTATATCCATTCTGATGTTTGGGGTCCATCTCCTACAACCTCATATGGAGGATCGTCATCTTTTGTATCTTTTATTAATGATTTCTCTAGAAAAGTGTGGGTCTACATGTTAAAGAAGAAGTCTGATGTATTCACAGTTTTCAAACAATTTAGAGCATTAGTTGAAAACATCACTGGAAGAACCATTAAATGTTTAAGAACTGACAATGGTGGTGAGTTTACTTCAAAGGAATTTGATAATTATTGCAAGGATGTTGGGATCGAAAGACATAAAACCACTGTATATACTCCTTAGCAAAATGGAGTTGCAGAACGCATGAATAGGACTCTTTTAGAGAGAGCAATAAGTATGCTTAGTAACGCCAATTTGCAGAAGGAATTGTGGACAAAAGCGGTTTCTACAGCTTGTTATTTGATAAATTGATCACCATCAACTGCAATAGGATGCAAAATTCCTTAAGAGGTATGGAAAGGTCATGCTTGTGATTATTCTAAACTGAAAGTTTTTGGTTGTGATGCATATTCTCTAGTTCTGAAACATCAGCGTTCTAAATTAGATCCTAAATAAAAAAGATATATCTTTGTTGGATATGGTGATGGGACTAAGGGATACAGATTGTGGGATCCTACTCCTCACAAGATCATCATTAACAGAGATGTCAAATTTAAACAATGTAAACTTTGAAACGCGAACGGGTATTGTTACCTGTTTCATAGAGATAGCAAAAAAATGACCTGATTTTGAAAAGGGGTGATGCAGAACACACATGTTTTTTCTAGAGCTGAATTTTTGGAACTTTAATTTTTTTTCATGTACATTACGTTTTAGAATGGTAGTGATTTTCATGCTGATTTAAAAAAGTGAGTATTCTGCATCACACCCTTTTTTCAAAAGACTTATTTTTTTACTTTAAATTTTCTAGTGTATGAAATGTAAATAATTATTTT
>APFE031386357.1:10676-25865 GCA_000404065.3 Pinus taeda
CTTTAGTTTGTTTGTTTCTAAGATAGCTACCCGTCTTAGTGGGACTAGCAGCTCTGAATGGACACTAGTTTTCCCGATAACACAAGTCACCTATGATGCCTTTCAGGTCTGAAAATTTTGTAAGAAACAAATCCTGATATTCGTGGAGCAACTCGGCAACTTTATCTACCATGGCATCATCCCAGTAATCCCTGACCTTTGCAAATTTTGGCTCTGCTTCAGTACCAATGTTCACTTGCCTAGTCTTCAATGGCGCGACGATGTCAAAGTTCTCTAGCTACGAACCTTAAACTGCACGATGGCCTTCTACCTCTGGGATGTTGATATTTCTTGGATCCTCATCTTCCCCTTCAACAATCACATTATAGCATTCCAGCACATGGCGTAGCTGGGTACTCCAATCTGGTTGAACCAGCTCCAAAGGGTCTCATGGTATTCTAAATATCGTTGCGTTAACCTCTTGCAGAGCTTCGTCAATTCTTTCGAACCCATATTTGAAACTAAAGGTCATTAAGAATCTTTCCCTTAATATATCCCACTCCGCGGTGCCATGGAGGAGCTCCATTTCCAGGCACCAATTGATAGGGATTATATCCAGAGTGTGACAGAATAAATGCACCCATTCTAGTTATGGCTCTATTCCATAAACCTTAGTTCATTTTGCTAAATGATTGCACGGATCATTCCTCCCATCATATTTCTCAGTCAGTTGAACCTTTGGGCGACCAAACTGCAACCTCATCATTCTCCTATAATCGTGCTATTCATCAAAGTTTTGTTTGTGCGTACCCCACCACCGTGCAGGCGTAGCCTGCAGCACCCGCAGCTCCAAATCTAGCATTTGAAAGCGATGATCCTTAGGTACTTCTCTCTCAAAGGTGTCCAATAAATTATCTACATCAGTTAAACCATCATAATAAGGTAAATTTCTTACCTCTGATGATACACAGTGCAATGATTTGGTCATCATGTTGCAGCGCAGCATAGATACTTCATACAACCTATTCTGCCAATGCTCCAACCCTTCATCTGAGTCTGAGGTATAGGATCTTTCACGGTCCCATGCAACCTGTCCATCAACAATCGAATTAATCCTTTCTTGATCTCACGCTGTAATTTTATAGATCTAATCCAAATCGTCATCACTGTCGTCATAGTTGCAGACCAGTTCAATATAGTGCGGTCCTTCTATAAGGTCCAATAGTACTACACCACGGAGTGATTTCCTTTCAAATGACATTATCCACTTCATAAAATTGATTACCCCATTCATATCAATATCTCAATCAATTCCAAGGAGTGTGGGGTATGGATTGTTGTCATCAACAATTTATATCACTTAAAAATCAGCCAGCACGCTCGCACCTTCTATATCTACAGTAACTCCATGCAATCATCCCATAGGGATAATCTTCTATTGGTTTTCCATCCTCAACTAAATCAGAGACCACTACAACACAGGCCTTCCCATTCTTTCACATGTCTGTTTAGGCAAAATGTTCACATCAGATCCTAAATCCAAAATAACCTGGTCCATCTCATAGTCTCATATCTATGCGGTGAGCCTCATCTCATGCCATGTTCTTGTCTTATGTTTGTCAATCTTTCTAACTACGTGGTGTCCTTCAGGAGAATTTTCCTTACCGTCACACTTATTTATCAATTCTTGTATCCCTTTCACAGCCTTGCTATCGCGTAGTAGTTTCATACAAGTCTCCAAGATGTTGGTAAGCACAAAGGGGTCAACCACTGTAGGCGCACCAATTTCTGGCAATTTGTCCTGAATTCCTGAGGTAGAGGCCTCAACAAAGATTTTCTTTGCCTCCATAAACATTTCCTTCACGCACTCCAGATCAAACCCAATCTCCTTTTCCGGGGCTTTGCAGACCCATCCATCCTCTTTAGGTCGTTTTCCTTTATCGTCACCAGTCGTGATCCCACTTCTCAGCACAATATTCACATTTGGATCCTCTTCGCGGGGCTCATCCCTCATCATCTGTAAGTTCTGGGTAGGATGTTGAGGCTATGCCTTCTTCTCCTACATATTGGCTCTAAACATAGGGCATTCTTCTATTGTGTGGTCAAACTAAGTGCAATATTGGAATGACGGGTGTGTCTGACTCGTACACTCTCATGCGTAGTGCCCTAGTGTTCTGCAATTATAGAGAATGACCTATCCATGACCTCTACTAGGTCCTCCTCCTCCTTGGCCTCATTTGCACCCCTAATATCCTTCGTGCACTCCCCCAGTGCCCTGATCCGGAGGCCAAGTCTCTGCTTGCATTTGGTACATAGGCGTCCTCTCCGTCATTAGTTCATAACTACAGCAGTGGCGCTCATCGTGGCCCACCAATTTGCAGAAACTGCAGAATAATTATTGTTGTGTCTATACAAACTTTTGTAAAAATGACAGTTATCTGTTACATGTTTTCCAACCACTTAACAAATAACGCAACACAGCACGGGCCCCATGTTTGGTCCTGCTGGAGATTCTTGCCTCAGGGGAATTGGACCTCCCCCTATGATATAATTCGCAAAGATAGGGCAATGATCCTTACGATGCCCCTGACTCTTATACTTAAGGCACCAGACTTCTTTGCACACCTCTGGCCGAGCCTCCTTTTCTTTCTTCAAGCTCTACAATTCCAAGTAGAGGTTCTGCAATTGCGAGTGAATTTGTTGGACTCCCAAAGACGCATCCTAAATAGGTGTTTCGTGTAATCTCATCACGATTTCCATAGATTTCACCTAAGTTTCTATCTTTTGCTATGATAAAGCAATCCTTAGGTGGGGCAGGAGTAAGGCTATAAACCACTCATGTTGCTAACTATCTGTGAGATGCATATTAGCTTCGCAGATCATGCACTTCAATCTTTGATTAAACTCCCAGGGTGTTTCACTGACCCTCATCATGATTTCCTTAAATCCAATTACTGATTGTGAGTTAGGCTTACTAAATTCTTTGTTCAAAGTAGACTGAGTATTTGCTAATGAAACCAACAGATTATCAATGCAATACTTAATGTACCATGTCAACGCGCGATCCTATAAAGCATTAATCAACTGCGCCTTCTTTATATTATCACCCTCATTTGTTGTGTTGTCCACACATCCTTCGCAACAAACCAAAACTGATCTAGAACCTCACTTCCTAAGCCCTTCAAAACTGGAAACTTCATTGGTTTCGACATGTTGAGGGGCGGTGGAGGTGGTGGCGGTGTGGGCAAAGGTGTATGTTGCAGCGGTGAAGGTGGAGGTGGTGTGGATGGATTATGTATCCACAGAAAACCCTACCTTATCAACTAGACAACGCTCCTCAACGAGGCCTGTACCGCTCCTTCATCGTCACTTAAAGGAGGTCCAATCAATGGGCTATATTCAGGACCTATTTTTTCTTGGTTTCTAAAGTTCTGTCCACTTTGTGTAGATTCAAACATCAAGACAATGACATAACATGTTTTTCACACAAAAGCATCTTAATCCAGGTATTCAAATATCTCAAATACTTACCTCGTGATCCTTTGAAGAAGCGTTTCTCTACTTTGCTATAACTGACTGAGTTGTCAACCGCGAACTCTATAACAAATCCTCTTATAACCTGATCAAGCTAATGGTCAACAATGTGCACAATTTTATCTTTAGAGGCTTCCAACCTCCGCACTAGCTCCAGAGTCCACATTATTGGACCGTCAAGCCTCCACCTTCCTTGGTTGTCTACCAATTTAGCTATCCACTCATATAGTTCAATCGAGAAGGTGCAGAAGAAAATTTCATGTATTTCAGTGTACAAATATCTGTCTAGCCACTGCTCTTTTGTTAGGCGCGGATTTTTGTTCTCTTGCACCATGAATTCGTGGATCTTTCTATCCAACCACTTCTCAATTTCCTTTTTGGTCAGATTCTAGTGATGCGACATCGCACATCTCTTTATGCGGATCCCAGTCTTGGCAACATAACCATTTGTTGGCTTAGTGGGTCCTGACCGAAGTTCAGAGTTAGTTGCGCTAAACAAAACCCTACACTATTATCCCTTTCAGCATCAATCCGTGTAGCGTGGACTAAAGTCTCACCCAAAGCAATATGAGGGGATGCTGGAACCAAGTTTCTGCATCCAGAGATTAGTATGATATCTTTTTATGTCCTAGATCTTCCTCCACACAGATCTATAAGCCCTTAGGGCTTGGTACTGTAATTCCCTTCAAACGGCCTTCATACCTTCGCAAAGGTTTATGACTGGCTTTTGCAGACCCTAAACGGGTGAATTAGCTACTTATGCGCACCTTAGATTAGTCTTAGATCAATATGTACTCAGATATACTCAAGTGTTCAATAAACCTAACAGAAAGTGTTATGATCTTCGCATAATCACTTAACATTAATTGCATTCAGTTAATAAGACAGATCCAGTAAATTCGCGCATCAATACATCATTATTTCATAAAGACATTATTCATTACAACATATATTGCAATCACTAATAACAGAAGTACAGAGATAAAACAAAAGAATTTTTGTAAAAACCTTCTTTATTGATCTTCAATATAAGTTTACAAACTCAACACTTCCCTGCACACTCAGCTGTAGGGGTCCATGCACTTAGCTACAGACACTACTCTAGGCATCTGCGCACTCAGCTGCAGAGCCCTTTCCGCTTTTAAGACTTACTTTCTTGCGCTAACTCCCTAGACCCCTTTTGTCGTGCCCATAGACAAAATACTTCGATCTACCTTAGACTCTCTAAGACACACCTATTTATACAATCCCATGGTCCGCGAACCATGGGTAGATCTCAAGAACGAACTCAACTTTACATAAACGAGGGTAAAAACCCTTGTTGACTTCTAACTAACTACGCACTCCGCATCCACAATTCGCGGAGACTTTACGTATTTTTATCATATTTTACATCAAAACTTGGGATTTTGCCCCAAAACTAACCCAGGGGACCCCATCCCAATAATTTTTCATGCCTTTTTCTTTTCTTTTTCTTTTTTCTATGCTCGAAATGCATCATATTCTTTATTGGGTTTTTTTTTATCTTTGTTAGGTTCACTTTTCCTCTTAGTTATTTATGATTGTGCTCTTTCAAGGTTGTGAAGGTGTCTCCTTAGCCTAGTTATTTAATTATAGGGTTAGTTGGTTCATTAGAAGTGCTTCTTGAATATGTGACAATTTTTCATGTAAAGATTCAAATATGTCAAATTCATCTTTCCCATCCTCGGTACTCATATTAACTACTTTTTTATTCCATTTATTATTTAGTTACCTAGAATCTATATCAACTAGTGTAAATCCCTTTATCACTCTTTTGATGCCTTCTTTGGGTTCACATTAATTTACTAGGGAAGCTTGGGCCAAATGCCTATGATTGTGACATTATTTAATTTTGAATAAGATGTGTCTGTAGCCTATAATATGGAATAAACTTGTTTCTATATGTGTATTGGAAAATGTGGCACTCGACCTTGCTTGGGGGTAGTAGTGTTAAGGCCGAATTGGCACTTTCCTTTTTAAGGCTAGGTGTTGGCTCAAGTAGACATATTATCACATGAAATATTTAACCATGTTGTACATTATGAGATTAGTTGATGGGGTGGGTGATGGTCTAATGACCAAACTTTTATTAAAGGATTGTGAATAACCTTGATTTTCTATGTGTGTATTAAAAAAAGTGGCACATAACCCTACTTGGGGATGGTAGTATTAAGGTTAAATTGGTGCCTCCCTTTTAAGGAGATGTGTTGGCTCAAGTGGACGTAATGTCCCATAAAATATTTAACGTGTTTTACATTCTAAGATCAATCCTTAAGATGTTGGGTAAGGCAGGTGCATGGTCTAATAACCAAAGTTGTATCAAATGGCTATGAATACCTTGATTCTTTGTGCATGCACACTAGAAAAAGTGGCACTTGGCCCCACATAGGGGTGGAAGTGTTAAGGTTGAATTTGCACTTCACTTTTTAAGGGGAGTATTAGCTCAAGTAGACATATTGTCCCATAAAACCTTTAACCATGTTCTAGTTTATGATATCAATTTGCAGGGTGGAGGGTAGTCTAGTTACCACACTCATTTCAAGTGGTAGTGAATGACCTTGGTTTTGTGAGCATGTGTATTAGAAAAATAAACATTTGGCCCTACATGGGGCTAGCGGTGATAAGGTTAAAATGGAAATTCCTTATTAAGGAGAGGTGTCAGCTTAAGTGGAGATATTTTCCCATGAAAGCTTTAAACATGTTCTACATAATGAGATTCCCTATACCAATAATGGAAACTACTTATTCACATAGGGGAAGAGATATTTCATTTATTTGCCTACACTTTGCATGATGTGTTTAATGTTACTTTTGTTTGAAATTTATCAATTGGCTAAAGAAGGTATTTCTTTTTGTATCCTCATAATGTGCTACTAATTCCTCCGTAAAAATTGTCCAAGTGAAAATTGATTTATGATAACAAAGCCATCTATACCACACAAATTTATTTGGTTCCAAATATAAAGATGTAATGCGTAGCTTTTATGTGTGTGGTACCTCATGTAGAGCAAAGAATCGCTTCATCTATAGTATCTATGTCACTAGATCCTTGCCATCAAACTTCCTCATGTTGATATTTGGAATGTGGTGGGTCTTCACCCCAAAGTTAGAGTCTCTAAAATCATGATTCAAATTCCTTTTGTTCTCATCATAATTTTCATGGACTTCCTTATCACCATTAGGAAGCATTTCCTGTAGCAACTTTGTCAAGCCTTACATATTTGCTTTTGTTTTTTCTATTAAACCATCCATCTTAACATTCACCATTGCTTCAAATTCAGTTTTGGTTTCTCTTTGTGAGAGTGAAAGTTATTGCATTTTTTCCTTCAATTTTGATATATCATGTTGCATTTCTTCTTCTTCATGCTTCATAGTAGAGATATTCGAGGGCTTAAAGGGTGTATAATTGTTTTTTTTGGTGAGGCATTTGGGAATCAATTAATGATATCTATTCTTCACTATGTCCTTTGAATCACTTCAAACTATTTTTTCAAACAAAAGTTATGAAAGTTTAAAATACACACCTTTTAAGAGTTGGATTTTGAGCTTGATGAAAAGGATGATTTTGAAACTATTGTATCAATGTGATTTTAACTCTCCAAATTCTAAAATTATGTTCTATGGTATCCCTTTGTGTCTTCTTTCCAACCCCATAAGTTAGACCAAGATTGGATTCTTCAAGACAAAGTTATGTCAATTCTCTGAAGATGACTTTATTATGGATTGTGATGCAGGAGCATTAGACCACCCTTAATCAAAATTTAAATTTTGAGCTGTGAAAAAGGAAACGTAGACAATCATTGGAAACCGAGACAAATTTTGTTAAAACAGAGCTAGAATTGATAAGTCTCTAAAAGACTGGAATAAATGTAATTATCTGCCATGTATGCATATAGAGAGATTTAGGGGATTTGGTTGAGTGATTCTAGTCGATTTGTAGGAGGAAATCGTGGGTCTTAGATGATCCACACCTTTTGTAATTCCTTATAAAAAGAGAGTCTGTGTTGTGTGAAGGATTGAGAGAGGGATTGGATACAATGTAGTCGCAGGAGAATTTGTAACTAAGGCTGAGATGCCTTAGACTGTAATCCAGTTCTGCATATATAATTGAAATATTTTGTGTGTTTATATATTGTTTACCTATAGTTTAGATGTATGCGTTGAAAGAGTTAAATTCTGTGTTACAGATTTGTTGATTGACCATCGATCAGTATAAGGATCGATGACGATCTAGTGATAATACGATACCATATATGACTTGTTGTATGGTGTAAGGTGAGTGCTTGAAATGAGTATGGCAGAGATATCTGTGTTATAACATAATTCCACCAATAAGCGAACGAGATTAGGTCAACGGAGGAGATTGAATAAACATAGTGGAAACCGTCAGATCATCTAGATTGACAGATAATATTGGCGGAATGTGAGAAACTAGACAAGTTCGTGGAGAAACCCCGGAGTAGATCTGGATTGTTCGATCGACTAATCAACAGATCTAACGGTCATCGCATGGCCACAAGTGCTGAAGTTTAACTCTAAAAACAAACACGAGAAATTCATTTAAAAGAGTTTAAAGTTCTGAAAGATCAAACCATCTGTTTCGAGGTGATCAGACACATATCGCGTGCAAACAAGCATGACCGTTAATTCAGAAAACGGACGTGATGAGGTTTTATACAACGGGCTTAAAACCACGTTGAAGTCTAGTGATCGGGACCATCCGTTGAATGGGAGATCAGACGATAATCGCACGTGAAAGTGCGCGTAGGTTAACATTTTAGGTAGACCCAATATTTTATCAAGGAGAGTTAATTCTTATTTGGGTTTCGACCATATGCGTTCAACGAAGGCCCAATAGTGATTGGTCAGGTTATGTGGAATTCTACTGTTTGTTGTGATTCCGCGGATTATGGGTTTTATTGTGAAACCTGCCAATTAAAAGGCTTCCGATATATACGTGGGCCCATAACCCACAGGTCCACGCATGAAATTTATAAAGATGCAACTTTGTTGCGTCAAAGCGGCTAGGTTGTCATCAGATTAATTCAGTATAATGTGTCATTATTTTAACCTTCAACCCTAAAAATGATACACAAAGAAAAAAGTTAACTTTGATATAAAGAGAAAGTTATGATGATTTTCCTCGGAACACCTGTTTGAGATAGAATTTTGGAGCATGCAGAAACCCTAACTTCCTTGGGCAATATCTCTGAAAATATAGTGAACCAAGATTTGAAATTTTTACACAATGTTCAGAAAAATTTCAACTCCATGTGGTTGAACTTTCAGCTTCTGAAGCCTCACAAAAAAAAAAAAATTATAAGGAAAATTCCATGATGACATGTTTGAAGAAGCAAAACCCTAGGATCTAAAGCTCTGATACCAAATGTTATGTACGAGATCACAAAATAGAATAAAATATAGATCAATGACTTGAAAATAAGCCTCTTTGAGGGGGAAACCTCCTTTTACATCACGAACAATTCTTGGATGATACAAATGACAAGACCTCCTTGGTATATATAGGAGTCTAAATGGTCATAATATAATCTCAGCCTACGTAACAATAATAATGTAAGGGCACAACAATAACAATAATGGGCTTCTGTGGGGCACAATAATAATAACATGGGGGCTACATGGAGCACACCAATAACAATATAGGGGCTACATTAGTATTATAGGGACCTAACATGAGCAAAATATAGAAAATTTAAAGAGCATCGAGGAGCAAGACGGACAACAGGGGAAACAATAAGGAGAGTCAATGCAACTTGCAAGTCATTAGGAGCATGACAAGGATTAGGAACTAGAACATTCAAGAACTTTGTCTACAATGATAGAGCTTGAACAAGTTCAGGGCAAAGTGAACACAAGAGTGAAAAGGACCACTACAACAAGTGGAGGGGAAAGTACATCCCACGCTAGGAGAAAGCGTAAAGTGACTTGCGCCACTCAGATGGTATCTATTTTTTAGGATGATATTGAGCATATTATTGAACAGGTGTACGAGAAGAGGAAGGAAGCATTGGATAAGGTAGATGAGAAGATGAAGGAGGCACTCTAAAAAGTTCAACAAGATCAACAACGCACATTGGAAAACAACGCTACTTATTTCTCATGCCTTTTTCTTTCCTTTTTCTTTTTTCATTGCTCATAGTGCATCATATTCTTTAGTGGGTTTTCTTTCTTCGTTAGTTTCACTTTTATTCTTGGTTATTAATTGTGCTCTTGTATGGTTGTGAACGTGTCTCCTTGACCTAGTTATTGAATTATAGGGCTAGCTGGGTCATTGTAAGTGCTTCTTGAATATGTGACATTTTTGCATGTGAAGAGTCAAATATTTCAAATTCATCTTCCCATCCTCGGTACCCATATTAACTATTTTTTTATTCCATTTATTATTTAGCTAGCTAGAATCTCTATCAACTAGTGTAAATCCCTTTATCACTCTTTTGATGTCTTCTTTGGGTTCCCATTAATTTACTAGGGAAGTTTGGGCCAAATTCCTATTATCACGACACTATTTAGGTTTGAATAAGATTTTTTTATAGCTTATAATATGGAATAAGCTTGGTTCTATATGTGTGCATTAGAAAAAGTGGCACTCAACCTTGTTTCGGGGTAGTAGTGTTAAGGCCGAATTGGCACTTTCCTTTTTAAGGCTAGGTGTTGGCTTAAATAGACATATTGTCACATGAAATCTTTAACCATGTTCTACATTATGAGATCAATTGATGGGGTGGGTGATGGTCTAATGACCAAACTTTTATTAAAGGATTGTGAATAACCTTGATTCTCTATGTGTGTATTGAAACAATTGGCACATAACCCCACTTGGGGTTGGTAGTATTAAGGTTAAATTGGCACTTCCCTTTCAAGAATATGTGTTGGCTCAAGTGGACGTAATGCCCCACAAAATATTTAACTGTGTTTTACATTCTAAGATCAATCCTCAAGAAGTTGGGTAGGGGAGGTGCATGGTCTAATAACCAAAGTTGTATCGAAGGGTTGTGAATAACCTTGATTCTTTGTGCATGCACACTAGAAAAAGTGGCACTTGGCCCCACATAGGGGTGGCAGTGTTGACTTAAGTAGACATATTGTCCCATAAAATCTTTAACCATGTTCTAGTTTATGATATCAATTTGTAGGCTGGGGGGTAGTCTAGTTACCACACTTATATAAAGTGGTAGTGAATGACCTTGGTTTTGTGTGCATGTGCATTGGAAAAAGAAGCATTGGGCCCTATATAGGACTAGTAGTGTTAAGGTGAAAATGGAACTTCCTTGTTAAGGAGAGGTGTCATCTTAAGTGGAGATATTTTCCAATGAAAGCTTTAAACATGTTTTACTTAACGAGATTCCCTATACCAATACTGGAAACTGCTTATTCACAAAGGGGAAGAGATAATTCATTTATTCACATACACTTTGCAGATGTGTTTAATGTTACTTTTGCTATGTGAAACCTTCATAAAAATTCCTTGAGAATTTCATTTTACCTGAGAATATTTTCATGCCAGAAGTCTAAATGGAGGGATATAAATGAAACCATATTAGTGTTTTATGGAGGCCTTACTTGCTAGGTTGAAGATAGAAGAGTGGTGTCTAGTAACATATAATTAAGCTTATTGAGTTGGAAAAATATAATCATACCTCCAAGATATTCTCTATCATTTAGATGTGCAAATATGGTTATGAAGAAATCCTTAACACGTAGTTGAAGGTTAATTAATCCTCTTACTTTGCACATTTATAATATTCATTTCCACAGAGTATACTTTGGAGGAGACAATGATAAATTAAGGTGAGGTTTTTTCATGAAATCATCCTCTCTTTTTTTTTGTAAGCTTGGTAGGAATACATCTTCATCATGTCCAATATATCACCCTAATCGGGGCAGAGAATTGAACTAATGACTTCACATCAAAAAGAGCCTTAATAGAGTACCTGATCACCATCCATAGAAGACCCCATAGACCATAAAATCATTCTCTTAAAATTGTATTTAAAAATATAATTATTCCGAAAATTATATTTTTTCATAAAATCGCTCTTAAAAAATATAATTATTATTTTAAGAATTATGTTAATTATGTTTTGAATTTGAAAAATACATTTTAACAAAATATTAAAAAACATTAGTTCCAATAAATTCTTCTCTATTAAGTGGAAATTCCCCGTAATTTTTTACACCATTAGTGAGAAAGGATATATTCTCAATTTAGATGCCATTAATTTTCTCACTCTTCTTTCTTGCTAGTTCCTTGTTATATTCTCAATTTGGATGCCATAATTTTCTCACTCTTCTTTCTTACAAGTTCCTTACTTCATAACAAGGAAAAGTGGTTGGTATTTCAAATTTTGTACTCCTTACTTCTTAAGAAAAAGTGGAAGGGTATTTCCAATTTGGGTTTTGCAGTATGAAATAGTTGCCTTGTGTAAAATGGTTGGTCAAAAATATTAACTTACTAAAGTAGGTAAAAAAAATTATACTCTTAATTTCAATTCTCATGAATCACACTTGGTGTTATCAGATTCCATTGTTTTATTGCAGTTCTCATGAATCACACTTGGGTTATCAGATTTCATTGTGGGTCAAAAAAATTATATTCTTAATTGCAGTTCTCATGAATCACACTTGTGTTATCAAATTTTAATCACACTTGGGTTATCAGATTTCATTGTGGGTAAAAAAATTATACTCTTAATTGCAGTTCTCATGAATCACACTTGCGTTATCAAATTTTAATTACACTTGGGTTATCATTGTGGGTCAAAAAAAAATTATACTCTTAATTGCAGTTCTCATGAATCACACTTGTGTTATCCAATTTTATTGTGGGCCAAAAAAAATTATACTCTTAATTGCAGTTCTCATGGATCACACTTGTGTTATCAAAGTTCTCATGAATCACACTTGTGCTATCAAATTTCATTGTGGGTCAAATAAAAATGAAAATAAAAATTGTACTCTTAATTGCAGTTCTCATGAATCACACTTGCGTTTTCAGATTTCATCAATGACATCCTGGACCTCAATGACATCCTGCACCTCAACTTTTGAAGCTAGATGAAGATTTAGAAAGAGGAGAAGCTTAATAAAGCAGGCAGTGTGAAGGCATAATATATAACTAAACGAACATAAGAGATACCGACAGCAACATACATGAAATATCAAATGATAAATGAATATCATAGCAATTAATAGCAGCATGGAGGACATGTGAATATTCTAAAGGAGGAGAATCAATTTAATAAAATATTTTATATAAAATAGGTAAGGAATCCAAATATAATTAATATATATATATTTAATACATTTGAAATTAAAAATTGGAATAAATTTAAAATTGTTTTTCATATTTGTAGATGATAATTTTAGTAAATTTGTTTCAATATTTAATGCATAGAATTTGTGTTTAATTAAAAGAGTTTTTCATATATGTATATGATAGTTTTAGTAATTTTGTTTCAAATCAATATATTTAATTTTTAGAATTTGTGTTTAATTTTGTTTCAAATTAATGTATTTAATGCTTAGAATTTTTGTTTAATTCAAAGAATTTGGATAACACATGTTTTATTTATTTAATTTATATATATATATATATATATATATATATAAAATTTCTCTTTCATTTTATTTGAGGGTAACATTTTTATGCAGTTTATATCAGACCAAAAGAAGATATAAACACATTTTTACATTGTTTATATTAGAGAAGAAGAAAAAGATAATATATATACTTACATTTGTGACTAGAAGAATTTGAGAAAAATTCTAAAAATAATAATTTAATAAAATACTATATAAAATAAGTTAAGCAATCAAAATATTTTATATTCAATATTTAAATATAATTAATATATATTAATAATAAATTTTAACTAAAAATTTGTGTAAATTTCATATTTCAATTAAAAGTATTTTATATTTGCATATTTACTTAAGGTATAAGATTTGTGTTTGATTCAAGAAAATTGGATAATACATGTTATTATAATTTTCCATATATATATATATATATATATATATATATATATATTTCAAAGATAATTATATTTATAGGAAAGTTTTGATTTATTGTTAATATAAGATGGAAAATCAGATTTGTTGACACCTAATCTTCATGATTGGGAATTTTATGTAAATAAATAAATTGGGAAGGTGAACAGTCATCGGGAGATGAACTGAACAATCAGTCCCTATTGTATATAACAATGGGTTACCTATGGAATAATACATGAATCAGTTTTCTGCCAAACTGGAGTTACTCCTGGCCTGACATGGTATCAGAGCCAGCTCTTTTTTAGCCTTTGTGTAACTCCCTGTCTGCTCTCCATATAGCTAAGCAGGTTCTCCATAAAATTAGCTACCCCTCTATCTGACTGTTCAATTCTCTGACTGTTCAGTTCTCTGACTGTCATAAACGTTTCAAAAAGGGTGTTATTGCACCTGGGCCTCCACTGCATGAATTCCTTCACTTGATTATTCTCACCTGCGTCTCCTCCTCAGGAATTTCATCTTCAAAGTCATATCCGTATTGTGGTGCGTTTTACATTTTCAGCACAAAAACTAGATACCTGTATTTTACTTCAAGGAGACAATCCTAACGCGGTAGCGGGAGAGGGTGTTGAAGAGGCAGTTGGGACGCTATCTTGATAGCCAAATAATCTGACTACAAATGGAATTCGGGAATATGAACGGTCACATTTTTGCATTGCTCGAGTAATTGGGGTTGAAGCTGCCTGGACGACGAGTCGAGTGAAAAACCCCATGCCGCCTGTAATTCTTGATCATTCTGCAATCTATTCATCATGAAAGCAATGGCTTTGTCTCTCTTTCATACTTTCTTAACTTCTGCGTATTTTGCGTCTAACCTTTTTTCTTGACTCTTCTCCGGCCGAACTCGTAATTTGAAAGAATACGAGCGACGGAGTAAGGCTATACGGTTTAAATTCTGTAGGCATCTTGACTCTGAAGTTCCACAGAGCGTTTGTACATACGCCCTTCTTTGCTACTGTTACAGGTTTTTTTAAATGGATTGATGATAACTATTGTTTCAGACATGTAATATTTGGAACTTCTTTAAAGATCAAGTTCATTATCGCTGTCAGTCTTTAATCTGTTTCTGTGGGTTTATACATATTCCTGTGTTGTTGAAGCAATGGCGCATGTCCAAAATCTGTATATGCATTGAATCATACAACGCTCTTCGGTTTTCTAAAAATCATTTAAAATCATTTGAATGATAAGCTTTGGCGGTTTTCAGGAGCTCATTGGTATTTTTTTATCTGGCTGAGAAGAGTTTTGGTGAATACAAAAGTGGTGTATGTGTTGAACTAATTTGGTGTATACAGCACGTGCATTCACTTGGTACTGAATGCGTTTTGGTATATTGAATGCGTTTTCATTTGTGCGTAGAGCTCTTGTTAAAGGAAAAAAGGGGGGAGGTGATATGGAGGATATTTTATAAATTTTGGAGACATTTGAAGAAAACATAGTGCATAAAGTATTTGACATCCTTTTGCCTTTTTGAGTACAATTTCACTGTATATCAGTAGAAGTATTTTTTTTTTTCTATCAGCAGAAGTTTTTTTTTACAGAATGCATTCAATCATCTCTATGGTAGGAATAGTTCTCACTGGC
>APFE031386357.1:30920-77146 GCA_000404065.3 Pinus taeda
AGTCATTCTTTTCCTATTATTGCTTAAGTCATAATTAATAATAGCATAACCAAATGTTACTATATGAACAAATGCAAAGGAGAAAAGGTTACGGGATAATAAGGGGAAAGAAACAAAAAAAAGGAAACTAGAACCAGCTGTAAAAAGAGGGATGGGAGGAAGCAACTAGGAGGTGAGGGATGGGACCCAGCAACTACTGATCTTCCAGCCATCCTCTCTATTGAGATTGCTCGGCCTTTTTTCAATCTCAAGGGCTTCCCTAAATTTACGGTGATGGAACTACGACACTCTAGCGATAACATTGGCTTCCTCAATACAAACATGATGACTGGTTTTCTCCGCATGTTCTGCTAAAGCAGACGACTTGGTTCTCCTATGCTTAAGGTCAACTGCACGCTCACTAATCCTTTGATTAATGGAGCAATCAGTCTCACCAATGTAGGGGGTTCCATAGGAACAAGGAATAATACATACCCCCTTCATGTCCTTAGGGTCGATAGGATCCTTCACAGATCTGAGGGACTTACGAATGGTGTTAAGAGGTCTAAAGGTTGACAGGACATTATGTTTCATAAGAATCCTTGCAATCTTATCAGTGGTCCCCTGCACAAACGGAAGCTGGACATTAGGGACCCACTCTAGCAGAACCAAGTCATCCGCTTTAGCAAAACATGCGGAGAAAATCAATCATCATGTTTGTATTGAGGAAGCCAATGTTATTGCTAAAGTGTCGTAGTTCCATCACCGTAAATTTAGGGAAGCCCTTGAGATAGAGAGGACGACTGGAAGATCAGTAGTTGCTGGGTCCTAGCCCTCACCTCCTAGTTGCTTCTCCCATCCCTCTTTTTACAGGTGGTTCTAGTTTCCTTTTTTTTGTTTCTTTCCCCTTATTATCCAATAACCTTCTCTCCTTTGCCTTTGTTCATATAGTAACATTTGGTTATGCTATTATTAATTATGACTTAAACAATAATAGGAAAAGAATGACTTTCATATTAAAATCAATATTATGTCTTTGATAAATTTATAATTATAATAATCGAGCAACTTAACATATAAATATATCTAAATATTTATTCGTGTACGTAAATAAATTTATTTCAATAATAAGATATATATGTATATTTATAATAATTATTTAATAGTTTAATCCTTTATATATATTTCTTTATCCCGTCTTTTGCTTTTAGCGCCGCCCCCTCCTTTTTTATTACTATATAATTAATTTTACCATTAAAATATTGACAATTTTATAAGTACATCTATATTTGAATTCGAGTTTATTACATATGTATTTATAATAAGATATAGATGTATATTTATATCATTATTTAAAGTAACTTGTTTTAATTCATTAATATTTACCCTAACATTTGATTAATTATTTAATGTTAATATTAAATCCCAAAAAAATTAAAAATACATCATTATTAATAATAAAGAATGAAATATATAAATAAATGTTATCCCCTTTTTTGGGATTTAACCCCTAACATTTGATTAATTATTTAAATCCTTAATATTTTTTTTATTTTTATTTTTACAAAATCGGGTACTGATATATTATAAAAACTTTCAGGGACTGAGTCCTATTACATGGATATGACAAACCAAGGCATTAAGGATCCAAAACGGGTTCGTAGACCCTCGATCCTCATTGCTACATAAACAGTAACTGAAATGAAAGAGATAACGGCTACATTGCCGGATAAAAGAGCCTGCCAGCCAACAAAATTTACAGTTCATAAGTCCTAGGGGTACTGTTGATTAACTGAGTTGTCCGGGAGGGATTCCTTCCTTGCGTTGGCTCTGGTTGAAGCTTCCGCTTGCATACTTTGGGTAAGAGTCCTAATATGAGCTATAGCTTCCTCAAGGTGGGAGCATCTGTCCTTCAGGGCCTCGATCTCAACTTTTTGTTTTTCTAGCTTCTTCCTCTTTGATCTGCTGTTCGCTTGATAATCATCTTTGAGGTCGTTGAATTGTTTGATGAATCTTGCTATCATGAAGGTGTGCGTTTTACAGAGAGTGCACTCATTGTTCGTAATGATATTTTCTAAGGGATTGGTAGCAGGCTCCTGAGCTCCCTGTTGTTCCTGTTGTTCTGCCATTTCGCCTAGCTGGGAAGAAAAGCCAAAGTGTTGGTGCTGCAGATGGGGGCGGTTTCTGGGGATGAGGGCGAAATAGGGGAATAAGGCGAGCTGAGAGGGGAAGTGCAGAGCTGATTTGCACAGGGGGTGGACCAGAAGGGAGGGGGAGGAACAAGATGATGAAGGAGCAGAAAAAAGAAGGGGGGGAGTGCTGTGACAGCCAAACAAACAACCTGTTAGAAGGAAAATATACTCTGTAAATAAAATTGCCTAAGTTTACCACTGTTGAGGGGCGTAATCCAAGCTCCAGATGACTGCGCCCTGCTTCATGAGAGACTCTGTGCTGGGAGGAGGCGCGAGCCAGGACCTTCGTAGCAGTGAAGAATGGGATTAAGGAGAGAGCCACGCTGTTATAAATAGAGGGAGGGAGGCAGCTCGAGCGAGAGATCCAGTGCTGTAAGGTCCGATTCATGAGGTGACTGTGAATCCAGAGAGTGATTTTGCTGCACGCGATGGAGATTTTGGAATGATGTCCGTCTGAGCAGAACCTGAGAATGACGGCTGAGGTTGAATAAAACACGACATCGGGATTGGGGGAGGTGACATATACGATCGCAGGGGGGAGGATCTGAGAGAGGAGGGACTGATTGGCACAGTCGAGGAGATTTGGCAGAGAGTGAGGAGATTTGGGGATGTGCAAATTTCGAGAAGGATGGGGTCTGAGGTGGCTCAGAATCTGAAGAGAAGGAGTGGGATAAGATTCTTTAAGGAATTGCTTTGTCATAGGAGGAGTCATTTTCTCTGACTTGGCCTACTGGTCTACTGGCTGCCTTATTGGCCTGTTCATCAGCCTCTTTGTTGCTGCTCCTTAACACATGTTTGAAGGTGGCGCCTTTTATGTCTCTTATGTTGTCGATGATCCTGGTTTTAATATTGTTCACGGCTGTTTGCTTGAAGTCCCTCCCCGAAACCATAGCAGCTATAATAATAGATGAATCACCCATTATGAGCAGATTTTGAAGACCAAGTCTCTTCAGGATGGAGGTTCCTAGGAGAAGGCTATAGGCCTCGGCTCTATTGTTGGACATTATGCCCAATCCCCACTCGTAAGTCACCATAATTTTGTCTTGATGATCATTGATGACTCCTCCTGCACCTGCCTGACCCGGATTATTTTTTGAGGCCCCATCGAACTGAAGGGAGGGCCTCTTTTGGTTTTGAATCCATTCTCTGATTTTTTCATTAGGACCTCTTAGCTTCCAATCGATCTTTTTCTGACCTGTGCTTGCTGCTTTGTGACTCCTTGATTCATGACTGAATTTGCCCATCCATTCCATTTCCCTTGGGTTCCAGGATTCTTGATCTGATTGGACTATTCCATTAGCACTGATGGTCTCGGAGATGAGGGCAATTGTTTTTGCAAGGGTGCTGGAGATGCTGGGCTTCTTATTGTTAAAAATGCATTTTTTTCGGGTGATCCAGATTTGCCAACAAAGGGTTGGAGGGATGTTGTTCCACAATCTTTTGGCGAGGGTTTTGTTTTTCTTGGGGTAGGGATAGTTGTTCCCCCAATTTTTTTGAAGGAGGGTGATCTGATTGGGCATTTCACCTGTACTTAAAGGACTGGTAATGAGCTTCCAGTAATTTCGAGCAAAGGAGCAATCTAGGAAGAGGTGGTTGCTGCTTTCTTCCGCTGCTCTACACAGGCAACATATTGAGGGACCGAGGATGCCTTTCTTCCTTAGATTTTCCGCTGTAAGAATTTTGCTTTTGAGAAGGGTCCAATTAAAAAACTTGATCTTTGGAAGACATTCAGGATTCCAGGCCACTTTATGGAGAGGCCAGTTATTGGTGGCTGTGGCATTTTGGAGAATTTTGTATCCTTCTCTGATTGTGTAGTTTCCGCCATTGGGATCCCAAACATACTTATCCTCGGACACACTGTTGAGGGGAGCTGACCCTGAGAGAGATAGCTTGAGGTCGGCCCACAGTTCCCTTAGATTGTTTGGGAGGGGGAGGCACTTCCATCCCAGCCACCTATTTTGGTCCCAAGAGGAAATGTCATATAGGGACTTAAGATTTTTTGCTTCCATCCACAATTGCAGAGGTCTGAGATTTGGGAGAGCTTCCCTTGCTTCTGAGCCCATTATACGATCAGTCCATATGTTAATGTCTCTTCCACTGCCCGGAGCTCTTGAGATATAATATTTGAAATGGGGGAGAGTTTTTTTTATAAGTTTTCAGACTGGGGTGCACTGCCTGTCAACAATAGATTCCGATAGGATGTTGGAGTTGGGGCCATTCAGGTATTTTCTTTTGATTACTTCTGTCCACCAGGCGCCTTTTCCATTGAGGATTCTCCAAATCAGCTTGAAACCCATGGCCATGTTGGCTAGTCTTGGGATTCTTATTCCTAACCCTCCTTTTTCGAATGGTAAAATAATCTGGTCCCATTTAACAAGGCTGAATTTTTTGGAGTCCTGCTTTCCTCCCTGCCACAAGAAGCTCCTGATAATTAATTCCATGTGCTTATGAGTGCTGGGCGGGGCGAGAGTGATTGCGAACTGATATATAGGGAGAGCTGAGAGGATGGATTTTATGAGAGTTGTTCTTCCAGCCAGGTTGAGCCAGGACATTCCCCAACTCTGAAGTTTCCCTCTCAGCTTCTCTATTAGTTTCACCCAAATTTCAGTTTTGACCGATTCCTTTGCTAAAGGTAATCCCAGGTACATGAAATGGCTCCAGTTCCTTTGAGCAGGGATGTCCAAGATTGAGGAAATTCTCTGAATAATATGCCCGGGGACGTTCTAGGTATATATCATGCACTTGTTGTTATTGAGCTTTCCTCCAGACACTTGTAGAAAGAGTTCTAACGTTTTCTTGAACCTTCTTGCCATGAGACTGGAAGCTCCTCCAATTAGGAGGGTGTCATCAGCGAAGAGAGAGTGGTTTATCCCCTTGGTTCCATGCACTATGCTGATACCTGTGATTTCTTTTTGCCTGCGAAGATTTTCCAGATGTATGCTTAGCGTTTCGGCCATAATGATGTAGAGAAATGGGGAGAGAGGGAAGCCTTGTCTCAACCCCCTTGAGCTTCTGAAGAAGTTGCTTGGCCTGTCGTTAATCAGAGGGGCTGTCCAAGGGAAGGATATACACTCCATGATCTTGCTGATGAAGGTGCTGGATATCCCAAATTTCCCAAGGGCTGCCTTAAGGAATTGATGGTTGACTCTATCAAAGGCGTTTGCCATGTCTAATTTAATAATCATACCCTTTTCCTTTCTATTTATGTTGCTGTGAATTGCCTCTTGGATAAGGATCACGTTATCCGTAATTTGTCTTCTGGGGACGAAGCCTCCTTGGTTCTCAGAGATGAGGGAGGGGAGGAGCTTTTTTAGCCTGTTGGCTAGGATTTTGGTGATGATTTTATAGGAGACATTGCACAGGGAGATTGGGCGGAATCGGTCGAAGGATTGGGGGTTGGGATCCTTGGGGATGAGGGCTAAGTGGGAAGATTTAATGCTGTTCCCCATTTTACACTTAGAGAAGAAATTCTTTACCATTCTAATGAAGTCTTTCTTGATGGTTTCCCAATGATTTCTGTAGAATGCCACTGTGAACCCGTCTGGACCCGGTGCCTTGTCTTGCGCCATGCTGGAGATCTACCACTCAATTTCCTCTGTCGTGACCCCTTGGTCCAGCTCGTTGTTTTGGTCTACTAAGATTTTATTTTCGATTAGGCTGAGGAATTACGCATTATCGTTGGGCTGAGTGTCTGCGGATAGGAGGGCACTGAAGTGTCTGAACGCAGCCTCTTTTATTTCCTCTTGGTCTCTTAGCTCTCTTCCATCAATCATGATTCTCTCTATATGGTTCCCTGCCCGTCTGAGCTTTAGACTATTGTGAAAAAAGGAAGTGTTTTTGTCTCCGGCTTTGAGCCAAAGGCAACGAGACTTTTGTCTCTGCTCTTCTTCTTCCATCCTGTTCTGTTTGTACAATTCTTTGTACATTTCATTCTCTTTGGCCTGATCTTCCTCTGTATACTGGATTCACTCCTTTTCATGACTCCATTGTTCAAGCTGTGATTGGAGATCAGTTCTTTTTTTACTTTCCTCTGCAGTGTGGTTTCTTGCCCATCGTTTGATGATAGTCCTGAGGGATTTGAGCTTGGCTTCCCAAATGTAATGGGGCGAGCCAATAATTTCTTTTGCCCACTGCTCCTTGACCAAGTTTCGGAATTCTTCTTTACTGTCCCAAGCCTTGTTGTATTTAAAGGGGAGAGGCCCCATGTTTTTTCCTTTGTCTAAAGTCAGAGCCACAGGTTTATGATCTGAAATGTAACCTTGGATGATTTTGCTTTGGATATTTGAAAATCTTGCCACTGTTCTTTCTTGAGTGAGAATTCGATCTAATCTCTCTTTTATATTGTTGTTGCCGGTTCTTTTATTGCTCCAGGTGAATCTCTCGTTATGCAAAGGAATATCCACTAGATTATGAGTTTGGATTATTGCTTCTAGAGAATCTCTTGAGGGATCAACATAGTAATTTCCTCCCAATTTCTCGTCAGCATTCCTTATAAGGTTTAAGTCCCCTCCAAGGAAAATGTTCCTTCCCTGAACTGTCATGAGATCTGATGTTATTGAATCCCAGCATGAAGCTTTGTCCCGATAATGGTTAGGAGCGAATATGTTGTAGATAGAGTATTCCTCTTTTGAGGCTTTATTCTGCATGTCTGTTCTTACCCACCAGCTATAAGACTTTTGCTCTTTGAGTTCCCATTTGTTTTTATCCCATAGTGTTCCTATGCCTCCTGAGGTGCCAACTGCACTTGTTGCTACGCCTGCATAGTTTTTGCTTCTTTTTATGTGATTTTGGAATTCTTGTTCCGTGATTTTGGTCTCTTGAAGTAGGAGAAGGTCTCGTTGTTTAGATTTGAGGAGATCCTGGACTGCATTTGCTTTTAGGGAGGAGCCCATCCCCCTACAATTCCAGGAGACCAAAATCATCATTTACCTTGTTTGGTATATGCCCCGCTTTTCTCTTTCATTTTTTCTCCGCTTCCTTTTGATTTGTCTAGGAATGTGTCCATTGGTTGTTGCATTCCGGTGGCCATTTCTTTTGCGGCGTTTTCATCTCTGATCTCTTTGCTAGACTTTCTACCAACTTTTCTGGGGGGATCTGTGGAGAGGTTGTTTTCCTTTGATTTATTTCGGGTTAAGATTCTTTCCACTGTTGGAGGGGGAGAGGGCTGGGGGAGGGAGATAGGGGAGGAGATAATGATGGCGGTACCTCTAGGGGAAGGAGGGGGGGATGGAGGGTCCTCTGCGGACAGGGTTTCAAAGGGTTTGGAGGAGGAGGGGAAAGAAGGGACAGAGCCAGAGGGATGGGAAGGAAGGGAGGGATTTTCTGGGGGAACTTTTGAGCTTGGACCTGGAGGGGGGTTTGGTTTTTTCTTTTTGACTTGCTCCCAAGCTCCCTCGGAGGTTTCGATATTGCCTTCAGGAACATTTGTTTTAGATTTTCTACATCTATTAGCGAAATGCCCATATTCATGACATACCTTGCACTTGAAGGGTAGCTGTTCGTAGTCCACTTGCTGAATGTGCGTCTACTGGTCGACTTTGAGTTTGATTGCTTCCGTCAGACCTTTCCCCAGATCTACTTCAACACAGATTCTCGCGCATGCATGCATGTTCTCCTTTGGTTCAGATTTGTCAATGTATTTGCCAACTGCGTTGCCTATGGCTTTGACTGACTCATCCCCCCAGCAGTGAAGCGACAAGTGGGGCAGACGGACCCAGACGGGGACAGCGTTGGGGACGTCCATTTCTGGGTCGAAGTCTGGGGTCCATCTGTTTAAGTAGAGTCCCCGGGAGTCCATGAAATAGGGGCCGTTTCTGAAGATAAGGTTCCTATCCTCCATTGATTCGAAAAGAAAGGTGTAAAATCCTCTGCCACAAAACCTGATTGCTATTTTCCCTTGCACCATCGAGTTCCAGTTTCGCTCGACCCATCTCTGGACTGATCTTGGGGAGGGCCACAGTCCCGTGAACTGGCGACCAGGCCTCTTTCTGCTAACGAGATTGTTGCTCTCCTCGGAAGGGAAGGAGGTAGAGATACTTCTGGTATTTCATCTAACTTCTTGATGAACATGGAGGCTGTAGGTCGTATTTTTCCCGCTACGCTCTCAGGAATGAGAGAGGCAAACATTTTCTCAAAGTCTTCTGGATCCTGAGGCGGGGGATCCATTTCTGCCATTGGGGAGTCAGATCTCTGGAAGAACCTCGAGAGGACAACTGGGGAGAGGCCCCGATGCTGGGGGAGGGTAGAAGGCCCAGGAGCGAAGAAGGGGAGGTCAGCAGAGGAAGGGCGCGGGCCTAGCAGCAGCGCTGCCAAGCGCAGGGGCACAAAAGCGATGTCAGGGATCCTAGGGCGCGCGCAGTTCTGATCGCCAGTCCGCCATCTCTATTTAAATCCTTAATATTAACTTCCCAAAACAAATAAAAATAAATAATAGTAATAATAAAGAAATAAATATATAAATAAATATGTTATCCCCCTTTTTTGGATCCCGTCTAACTAGCCGTTTCCAGTTAAATATAGCCGTTAGTTAGTCATTGTAGTCGTTTCCTAGTCAAATATAGCCGTTAGTTAGTTACCATTGGATGTTCTGCTCTGACTATTTAACTTGTAATCTAGATCTGTCTCTTCAACAGCTGTTAGTTAGTCATTGTAGTCGTTTCCTAGTCAAATATAGCCATTAGTTAGTTACCATTGGATGTTCTGCTTTGACTATTTAACTTGTAATCTAGATCTGTCTCTTCAACTTGTCTTGAGGATGAACAAACAGGTTGACAAATGAAATTTCTTGTGATTTACACCGAAAAATCTCTCATAAACTTAGTAACTAGGAGGTTAATCTTGTACTACTATAAACTCTAGATGTGTATGTAAGTTCATTAGGCATACACAATGTGAATAGGAAGATTTGAACACCAAACCTCCTCACACAAATACTTCATTTACACAACGATCACTAAAAAATTAAATAAGTTATTATTTATTTAAATATAATATATATATTTTTTTGTATTTAGAGGAATTGGTAATTAAGTCACAATAGCTTTAGGTAGACCCATAGATTCACTAGTGAGGGAGATTTGAATCTTATACCACTTACTTTACATAGACTTCATCACATCACTATACCTTTAAGTGGACCTATGAATGCACCATTAGTAAGATAAATTTAAACCTCAAACCACTTCACAAATTGCATTCACAACCCTCACCAATCAAACTGTCCCAAAATATTTATATTTAAAATTCATACTATAAATATAATATTTTTAATTCATATATAATTTATTTTTTAATGAATAAAAATAGTTTACTAAATTTATCAAATCAAAACCACAAATTTAGAGTTAGTAAATCATCGGATAAACTACTATATAATCTATACAATTTCTTTTTAATTCAAAAAATAGAATTTGCAGGTCATCCGTTAAGTTAATGATTAAACTAATTATAATTATATATAAATATAATTATTAATCAACTAAAAAAAATTTGAAGATATAAATATAATTATTAAATCAACTAAAAAAAATTTGAGAACATCGAGGTTCTGAACTCCATGTGGATTCCTTTTCAAAGGCAATATATATTTATTTCTCTCAAGAAATAAATTGTCCGAACTGGAAGTAATTCCTGAAAGAGAGCTTCTTTCCAAAAGTAAATCGAGCCGAATAGGAAGTATAACCGACTGTGAAGCTAACTTCAAATCCCAACTAACAGGGCTTCCACCAAAGGACCGCGCATTTGAGATGGGGTTGGAAATCCCGGAAAACCTGAACTACCTCCAAATGCGGCGGAATTAAAATTTAAAGCGGCAATACGCCAGGTGCCCAGCCCCAGTTTTACTGTTTTACTATAAAAATAATTGTTAAACTGGTCCGTGAAGATCGAACAGGACCTCCTGTGAATGGTGGGGGTTAGTTGGGCAGCGAGACAGGGCTGGAAGGGCACAAGAGATCGCAAGGATTTGGTAGGAAAACACACACTAACCGGCATTGTGCTGCTCGCATACTGAAAAGCCAGCGAGAAGAGAAACCCCGAGCGGTCAGATCTGGATCCGGCGAAAGCGAATGCCTTGCCGACTTCCTCTTTCGTCTCACAAATTGTGCTGATTCGCTAACTTTAGGGGCAGAAAGTCCGTGGAGGGCCGACAACAAAGGTGGGTTCCTACCAAAACACCTTACTAATCTGTCTTTAGCTGGGCCCCCGATGCCATGCCAGATTGATCTAATTTGGCCTTTTTATTCGCCTCCGTTTCCTTCCGGATTCGCTCCACGCTTTGGTAAGAACGAGGAAACTCAGACCCACAAAGGCATAATACGGACGATTTTTGAGACCGGGCTGTGGGTGTTCCGGCATTATGGTGTACAGGAAGTGGTAGAAGGCAGTATCGTTTGTTATTTTTTGGGTTGAAGCTGGTTATTTTGGGTTTTTGCTCTGAGATGGCTCAGGACGAGGTGGCCAAATATGCCCATAGTCCTGTGCACAGCGCCGTTGTCAGGAGGGACTACGCGGCGCTTCGCCGGATAATTTCGGGGCTCCCGAAGCTTGGGAACGCCGGGGAAATCAAGACAGAGGCGGAGTCCATCTTGGAGGAGCAGCGGGCGGAAGCGATTTCTAACGTTGTAGACAGGCGGGATGTGCCCGGGCGCGAGACGGCTCTGCACCTGGCCGTGCGAATGGGGGATGCCCAGGCGGCCGAGATTCTCATGTCCGCGGGCGCAGATTGGAGTCTGCAGAATGAGCAGGGCTGGAGCGCCTTGCAAGAAGCGGTGTGTGCACGGGAAGAGGGGATTGCGATGATTATTATGAGGTATTATCAGCCCCTTGCCTGGGCGAAGTGGTGCCGGAGGCTGCCCAGGGTCGTAGCTGCCATGAAGCGAATGAGGGATTTTTATATGGAGATCACATTTCATTTTGAGAGCTCTGTGATACCCTTCATTGGCCGCATTGCGCCTTCAGATACTTACAAGATATGGAAAAGAGGGTCCAATTTGAGGGCCGATATGACACTGGCCGGGTTTGATGGTTTTAAGATTCAGAGATCAGATCAGAGCTTTTTGTTTCTTGGTGATGGGAGTGAGGATGGGAGGGTTGCACCTGGGTCTCTGTGTGTGTTGTACCACAAGGAAAAGGAAATCATGAATGCATTGGATAGTGCCGGGGCTCAGCCATCTGATGTCGAGATTGCGCAGGAAGTTGCTGCGATGTCGCAGACAAATATGTACAGGCCGGGCATTGATGTCACTCAGGCTGAGTTGGTTCCTCAGATCACATGGAGAAGGCAGGAGAAGACTGAGATGGTCGGGTCTTGGAAAGCCAAGATCTATGATATGCACCATGTGATGCTTAGCGTGAAGTCGAGGCGGGTTCCCGGGGCAATGACTGATGAGGAACTGTTTGCAGCATCTGCAGGGGATACCTATACTGCTGATAATGAGAGAGATGAGAATGAGGATGATTATGCAGGGCTGTTGACAGAGGAGGAGAAGAGGCAGTTGGAGAATGCCTTGAAGATGGATCATTTGGAAATTGGGGATGATGGGATGCCGGAGGATGAGGGATTGGATGTTGGACACCGCCATAGCTGCTATGGGAGGGAGGAATTCTTTCGCAGGGAAGAGAGGCACAACGTGGGTTTGTTATCTGGTGCCAAACACAATGGGGATGTTGAGGCTAGAGAGGTTAAGGAAGTTAAGGAAGAGAAGAAGGGTTGGTTCAGCTGGGGTAAGCGTGCTGCGAAGCAAGAAAACGGAAAGGTAGTGCCACCCAGGAGTTCTTTGAGTGTAGATGGCAAAGTTAGTGATCTGCTCGGTGAATCGGCCACAAGGGTTCCAAGGAAGGCTGGAAGATACTCACCTGACCTTGGTAGAAGATCTGTTGATGCAAGGCCTACTGATTACAGGGTAGATGATTTTAGGAAGGGAAAGGAGACGGATGGTAGGAAGTCAATAAGTATAGAAACAACTCGCAGGCGTAAGCTCGCAGGCAATGATGGTAGCCATGAAAGTGAGTATAAGAAAGGATTAAGGCCGGTCCTGTGGCTTACAACCCAGTTTCCTCTCCAGACCGATGAGCTATTGCCATTGCTAGACATTTTGTCAAACAAGGTTAAGGCCATTCGTCGCTTAAGAGAATTGCTTACCACGAAGCTTCCACCTGGTACATTTCCTGTCAAGGTATGTATCTAGTCGTTCTTGACTATTGTTAGAACAGTTATTTGAAATGTTGACTGTGGAATTTATTTGATTTTGTATTTTAGTGGGGTCTAGATTTTGCTTTGGTTGCTTGTTTGACTAATATCTTCTTAAATGCTTATATAAGGAAGTTATGGCAATTTAACCAGGCCAAGAAAGACTACTAAGAAATGCCTTAGCTTTTTCTATGGGATGCCTTGCTTAATCTCAAAGAGCCAAAAATCAAGACTTGCTCTTCTTTCTAGAGTTGGGACTCCTTTGAAGAAGCTTTACATGCCAATTAAGCAGAAATTAGAACAGGTCTATCGCCCAAGCATTGATCGATTTTTGATGGTTGTTGTTCTGTTTGTATGACAAATCCAAGATGTCGTGTATTCGCTATATTCAGATTATTTTAATGGGCATGTGGCGATGATATGGGAATGGGGTGCTATAGGGCATCCACAGTTAAGGATTTCCACCCTGCAACCAATTAACCATTATATTAGTGGGAGGGTCGTTACCTTTAGAATCATGATATACTGGGACTTATATGCTATTGCAAAGCAATCCTTGTAATCATTGTGGAATGGCAAACACAATAGCATTTGCTTTCTAATTTTTAATATAAGAGGTTTTATGACTATAGAAGTAATTCCAAGATGTTATTTACTGTGGAGATAGCATTGAAAGGGGATATTAAACTTTTTCAATGAGCATGTGAGGATAATATAGGAAAGGGATATTACGGAGTATGTTATTTACTGTGGAGATAGCTTTGAAAGGGGATATTAAACTTTTTTAATGAGCATGTGAGGATAATATAGGAAAGGGATATTACGGAGTATAGTTGGTAATATATGGTTTATCATTAATTATGCAAATAAATGCATTGCCTGTTAGCTAATTTTGTTTGATTATTGTTTATGCAGATAAGTGTATTTCTGGTTAGTTTTCTTTGATTGAATCAAGGCTCCATAATTTAATTAGACCACAAATTTATTTGACACCAGACCAGAAGGCATATCAGGGTGTTATGATGGCATTAGTTAGTTTTTGCTTAGTGGACTTCTGTTTAAGTTGCTTTGTGCTGCTGAAAAATGTGATGGTTTTATTTTTAGAAATATAAGAGATATCATTTCCATCACTTATTGGGTGTGTGTGGACTAATTTGCTTACTAGCTTTGGTTCACTAAATGAAGTGCTTCTAATATTGATTGAGAGACAATTTAACATAAAGGACAATGCCATAGGAAAAATTTTAGTAGCAAGAAGTTGTGTGGCACCTATGGCTGGCTTTCTTGCTAAGGAACTTGCTATCATAATCAGTTATGTGACTTTTTTAATGATATCCATCGAGACTACTGATAGTATATAATTATTCTACTTCCTGTCAGTTCAAATATAATATCATTTCCCAACTTGCTAGAACAGGCTTGTAATGGATTTTTGTTTCATGATCTCCAAAGTCTTTTAGTAGTATTGCTGATTTATGAATGTCTTCCTTGACCAGGTTGCTATTCCAGTTGTTCCTACTGTTAGAGTGATTGTTACTTTTACTAAATTTGAAGAACTGCAACCATCTGAAGAGTTTTCTACCCCACCTTCGAGTCCTGGGAATTTGCAAGATATGAAGGTAAAAGAATATGATGCTGCACGGCAATCTTCGAACTCATGGTTTCAGTGGATCAAAGGTCCATATAGTCGTGGTTCTGCGGTGCCTCTGAGCCAAGAAGGTTGCCTAGAAGAAGTTCAGGATCCCTTTGTTATTCCGAGTGATTATACATGGACATCTATGGATGCTAAAAAACAACGGACAAAAGAAAAGAAACCCAAGACCAAAAAGGGAAAACGATCAAATTTAATAGATGGGACGGAGAACAAAGCCGAGAACTAAAGATCAATCTTCCCGGGGGTTGCATGGTAATAGAATGGGCTGCCACTGTTCATGCCGTGGACAATGAAACTAAGAACTTGTTATGAAAACTTGTGCCCAGATTGAGCATACAGTGTTTAAGTATTGGCACGAAGGATTAAGTCCTTAATGAGATCACAATTGTCATTATGAATAAACCTTCAAGCCGGTTTCTTCACTGAAATATTCTCATTGCAATTCATTATGCAAGTGTACCTTCCACTACAACGGGCAATTGGGATCATGCCTCTTGGAGGATAGTCAGTATGTCGACAAAATGGATCTTGCTTTGATTTTTGCTAAATTAGTAAGTTTGCATTTGGGCTGACAAGTATAGGATTCTGGTTGATTCTGACATACAAAGGAGGCATGCAATCCTCGAGCCATGATGTATAGATTTGTGCAGGTGAAAATCTGTTTCAATTGATGTTGGGCTCTGCAGAAAATGGACTTGTTTCATTGTGCTGTATTCTAATCATAAATGTCATTCTTATTTACAAAGTATTGGGGAAGGTATCGGTCTGGCTGGGATGTGAATGTGCAATTGAATTTCTCCATGTAGCTAATATTTTCGAATAGTTTATTGGCCTTTAGTTATGCTGGTACATCCATTCTGCCATGTAGGGGAATTCTTATTGTGAATACCCTTTAAGAGCATCAACGTCGAAGCTCGATTGCATTATTATTTATTTAGCCTTCTTAACTGTACTTTCGTCTAAGGCTAAGGTTTGTAGAGAAACGTTATTTTCTTAGTTTGAAGGAATATTACTTGCTATTTTGTTTTTCAGTTGATTGTAGACTTCACTGTTGGTGATGTCCATTGAGATGCAGATGTATTCCCCCTCAACTACATACGTTTTCCTTCCAAGAACTGTGAAACGAAAATGCAGATGTCCTCATTTCTATTGACAAGGTGGGATTTGCTGGATTTGACTTTTTTTTTCCAAAGTGAATAATTGCTGTATCAAGTCTGGGCTTTATGCCTGCTGGGGTTTGAAGCATGGGCATTAACATGGTGATGCCATCTTAATCACAGGCCGACGGACTAAATTTCATATTCATTTGGCTAGTTCCTTGTGGTTTGAAAAGTCCTTTGGCTCTAAGGTGTTAAATGTGCATTCCGGATCATATATTCTCCTAATTTGAAGCGTGAGTTTAGGATTGATTGTCCTTGGGATAGTTAGGCTTGTTTTGGATGGCTCAGTTACTTTATATTGACTAAATCGGTACGGCTGTCAATAGCAGACAATGTCAAGCATTCTACAACTGCATGAAATTCACTCGAGCTTCGAGCACCTATAGTATCAATAATACTAAGCATTTATCTTAGGCCAGCAGGTTTCTCTACACAGACCCTATTGTAAATTTAACTTTAGCCCCGATTTAATGCTGATAAAATGATAAAAGGTGGTTCGTTTATAGACAGAGAAATCCTGAGATAGGCAGGAGTGTAATCAACGAAAGAACCAGTCCCCAGGATATGATAAATCATAAAATCTAATAACAGGCCCTCTATCAAACAAAAGGGTCAAATTGTCATCCTGATAACTACCCGTCGTTTAATAACTTATAACAAAACATCAACGAAATGAGGGCAACTACAAAAAGTCATCTTCAATCAGCCTTGTCATCTGGGTGAATCCCAATACCACATCATGCTGGTTTTTATATGAAGTTGGCAGTCACCCCCATAATTTTTATTTTTTCCACTTCTCATTTAACCTAAGCTAACTGATTACATTGTAGTGTGGGTGATTGTCAGTGCAATATGAACTGTTAAGTGGGCAAGACCACGTGGATGGTTTACTTAGGCAGTTGGCAGTTGCCCCCCATAATTCCCATCACTTCCTGTTCCCATCCCATCCTAACTAACTACATTGTAGTTTCGACTTATTAGCCCTGCCTTGACTGGAGGCTTATTGTCCGATTTTATGTTCCATTTTCTTGGCCTTTCAACATCTATTTCATTCAAATCCAAATAATATTTAACATGTAGTCCATTCAAATCGAAATAATATTTAGTCAGATGATAACATTATACTTTTATTAGTCCATTTGATCCAAATAATCTTAAGATGATAACATTATACTTTTATTAGTCCATTTAGATCCCAATAATATTAAGATGATGACAGTTTTGAAATTAATATATATATTCATTTTAACCTAGTATTTAGGACAGCCTAGTATCTATTGAGTGTTGAAAATATTTAAACATTTATCCAAACTTCAATGTGCTGTAAGGTTGTAAAAACATCGAAGTTTGCAATTAACTGCTTTCAGCTGACTAAACATAAGGTTTCAATCATTTTTTTAATCTAGTGTTTGATTTTTTTAATAAACCATTCACCATCAAGTTAAGTTTTACTAATTTGTTTATTTTTGTTTTGTTTTTAGCAGTTGTCTTCTGGTTAACTCATTCACCATAAAGTTTAAGCTTCACTAATTTCTTCTTGTTTTATTTAAGTATGTCTTTTTGTTAATTTAAGAAAATAGTTTATTTTTGTTTTATTAGAGTAAGAAACTTGTTTATTTTTGTTTTATTAGAGTTTGTGGTTGGAAGGGAGCGAATTCATAAGAAATAAAGTTTTTCACTATGTTCTATGCAATTTTTGCGATTACCGTAGTGGAGTAGAATTTACTTTAGAAATCCCATCAAATAGATTTGTGGATATGACGAGAGAGTATTCAAATGTTTGCACCAAATCAAAGTCCAAATCAATGTTGTGATAAGCCAAGTATTTATTTAATAATTGTTGGTTATATTTGCACCAAATCAAAGTTGTGATAAGCCAAATATTTATTTAATAATGGTTGGTTTTATATTAAACATATTTCAATTTTTATCATTTGTTCGTCTTTATTTTATTGTTCAGTAACCTTTATAAGTTCATTTTATTCTTAGATATATCATGTGTTGAGTAGATCAGATCTTATAAGTTAATTTTATTCTTAGAGATATCATGTGTTGAGTAGGATCGGATCTTATAAGTTCATTTTATTCTTAGATAAATCATGTATTGAGTAAGATTAGATTTTTCAGTGCATGATAGATTTAGAGTTGAGATTATGTTTCAGAGCATGATAGATTTAAAGTTAAGATTATGTTGAGTATGAAAGGATTTACACAGCTTTTTTATTGGCCAGCATACTATTTAAATGATAGATTTAAAGTTAAGATCATCTTGAGTATGAAAGGATTCACACAGTTCTCTTATTGACCAGCATACCATTTAAATGATAGATTTAGAGTTAAGATCATGTTGAGTATGAAAGGATTTGCACAGTTCTCTTATTGACCAGCATACTATTTAAATGTTCCAACTGCTATACATTGAGAGGGATTTAATTCTTAAATGTTCAAACCTTTCTTAATATGCCACATGTCAACTCCATGTTGAGTATGGAAAGAACTACACCTCTCCTCATATTGAACAACACCATTGAAATGTTTCAACCATAACAAATTTTTGTTTTTAATTGTTATATATACACACACACTTTTATTCTTATTTTTAATTATTTGTTTCTATTTTTTGTTTTGTAAGTTCCAAGTATGAGCCAGACCCAACTTTGTAAGAAAGAACGATTTTCCCAATTATAGGATGTTGTGTTGTTGCCATGATTGTGCGAGGAGACCTAGTGGGATAGATTTTATCCCCCACCATTGACTTCCACCCTCAACTTCTCCCTGTGAGATTGTGAGATTGAGTCTTTGATTTGACAAGGACTAAGGACTAAGCACCACAAAAACCAATTTATTTACACCTCATGGGATGTTTTGTGTGTGTTATTGAAATATTATTTTTATTAGTAATGTATCTTTTATTCTTTAATAGTTGGAAGTATAAAATGACATAGTCTAGTAAGGGGAATCTCTTTGTTAGAATCCAATTACAAGATTCTTAATGAGATCTCAATGTTCAGCATTTAAATTGTGCTTTTGAATGTATAAATAGATTCAATGCTTTGTAAGCTATTGGGGCACTCGTATTTTGCAAACTCAATAACCTAAACTGATTTTTTTCCAATTTCTAACCGGTTTGGGCAAAATTGATTGTATAATCTGCTTGGAAAAGATCCAAAAAGTCATCTTTATATTAGTAATGTATATTTTATTCCTTCATACTGGGAACTAGAAAATTGTGTAGTTTAATAGGGGACTTTTTGGCTTTTCAATGTAGTCATTTAGATTGTATTTTTGAATGTGGAAATGGATTCGACGCCTTGTAAACCCTTGGGCACTTGGATTTTTAGACTCAACAAATTAACATTATGATTTATCTAATTGCGTCGAGATCTTGGATTTTTAGACTCAACAAGTTAACATTATGATTTATCTAGTTGCGTAGAGTTTTTGGATTTTTAGACTCAAAAAATTAACATTATGATTATCTAATTGCGCCGAGATCTTGGACTTAACATTATGATTATCTAATTGCGCCGAGATCTTGGACTTAACATTATGATTTATCTAGTATAGAGGAGATCTGTAGGTGTAATGTAAGTATGTAAACATTTTTACATGTTGGCAAATTTATATTAATGGTGGAGATGTTGTAGGTCTGTAAAAAAGTTAAAAGTCATAAAAATAATAAAACTACGAATTTTACCTGTATTTTAATTTAATTAATAAACACATGAAAACTTTAATTCTTACAATAAATTCGCGTCCACTTTACGATAGATATTATTAACTTGTAAATAGACTTTGTTACAATACCATGACTCATCAATACCACATACCCAAAAACCATTTCTCAATTCACAATCAAAATATATTATAAATATTTTATTTGAATTTTTTTATTTTGTAGGTCAACCCTTTTTCATTATATCATAAGAATATTACATTGTGAGGAATTATCGGAGAATACAAAATTGACTTGTTAGCCTTCATATACAAACAAAACAAAAGAGAGAAACTTTACAAAACAGGGCCTCATTACATCCACGAACAAAATTTAACCAAAAGTTTACCCAGAAAGTATAAGCAACCAGTAATCATTCATGTAACTAAGGAGGAGTGAGGTTGATGATTTGAATGTTGGGCAAACTTATTAATGTTATGCAAGCTCCCTCATTAGTATTAAAAAAATGTGTTTAGGATCATCTCAAATTAACCAAAATGTGAGGAATTATGTGTCAAGTTTTGAGTGTCTTTTATGAGCAATTTATGAGGTTAATTAGCAGTTTAAAACACATATACATCAAGTAAATTGCAGAGAAGTAAAACACATCAACTCATAACACGAAGCTAATAAAGGAGTTCACCTCTCCTGGCTTACATCTCTTTGGACCTGCTTCAATGGCTAGGCCCTCTTTGGATTAATGGTCAATTTTCTGATTACATGCACCTGCAGTGTTCCAATGGCTTTGGAACTTGCTCCATTGGATTCAGAAGACCCTAAAACCCAAAAAATGACTATCCAAGCTCTACAATTGAACTTCAGCTGATCTAGGTTTGACCTCCTCTCCTGGTGGCCCTAGGCTTCTTTAAACTTCAACGTAGCAAAATCAGGTACATAAGTTTCTTTCTGCCTGTGCAACCTATTTCATTGTGTTCAAAGCATCAAAATCATCTAGGAATAACTCTTTCTGAACCAAAATTGATGGAAATATGCAAAAGTTATGGCCTCTTTAGTTTTCCCTAGGAAAACTCCACCAAATATGGAGAAACTCCAGTGAACCCCGCCAAATTTAGAGCAATGTCAGATTTGTTGGACCTGCTAAATAGCCGCCAACTAAATCCACGCTTAATTAAGGGTTAATAAGGTGTTAATTAGCACTAATCTCCATTTAGCGCATTAAACATATGGTTAGTGTTAGCGTTGGCCTCCAGTTACGGTGTTGGTCACATGTGGAGGGCGCTGGCCCGCGGGGTTGGCCCTCTCTCCCCCCAATCGCCATGTGCTATCATATGAAATAATGTGCTATCTCATTGATCCACCTCAAATGCCCTTGACCGATAATATGCTGACACTTGTCACAACTTGATTGAGCCACTTGTGGGAATATTTTTTTCGTTGACTAGGCTATATTGATGTCTAGTCAACATCCCAGTCAGCGCTATACCCAAAATTTTACCAAGCTCTACAATTGGACTTCAACTGATCTAGGTTTGATCTCCTCTCCCGGTAGCCCTAGGCTTCTTTAAACTTCAACGTAGCAAAATCACGTACAAAAGTTTCTTTCTGCCTCTGCAACCTATTCCATTGTGTTCAGAGCATCCAAATCATCTAGGAATAACTCTTTTTGAACCAAAATTGATGGAAATATGCAAAAGTTATGGTCTCTTTAGTTTTCCCTAGGAAAACTCCACCAAATATGGAGAAACTCTAGTTAACCCCGCCAAATTCAGAGCAATGTCAGATTTGTTGGACCTGCTAAATAGCTGCCAACTAAATCCACACTTAATCAAGGGTTAATAAGGTGTTAATTAGCACTAATCTCCATTTAGCGCATTAAACATATGGTTAGTGTTAACGTTGGCCTCCAGTTACGGTGTTGGTCACATTTGGAGGGCGCTGGCCTGCGGGGTTGGCCCTCTCCCCCCCAACCGCCATGTGCTATCATATGAAATAATGTGCTATCTCATTGATCCACCTCAAATGCCCTTGACCAATAATATGCCGACACTTGTCACAACTTGATTGAGCCACTTGTGGGAATATTTTTTTCGTTGACTAGGCTATATTGATGCCCGGTCAACATCCCAGTGAGCGCTATACCCAAAATTTTACCCATTTGACAAGGCAAACAGAAGGCTCTATCTTTCTCATACGAGTTCTGTTTCGAGTGAAACGAGTTGCGTTGGGACCGTATCACCAAGACAGATGTGATTGTTCAATTTTGAGCGATTCTGAGCACTTTGATTTTTGAGCAATTTTTTGCCTTTAATCCAAATTCCGATCACTCCTTCCCACTGACAGGCTTTTGGACCCACAAAAGCTAGTTATTTGATGAGAGATGAATACTCTTCTCCTTCCCAAGTTATATCAATTGATTCTACTTGAAAAATCTCCATGACAATCATTTGGGTTCACTGACATGCCTTGCTTTGCAAATGGCTTGACACTTCAACCAATGTTCTCTTTTTGCTACTAACCCAATCCAAAACTTGTTGGTTGCTTGCTGATTAAACACCTTGTTGCACCAAATCGATCCCTCTATGCATGGAACACTGACTGATGGCTTTCCCACTCAGAATCATGTTCCTCCTTTGCAACACATGCAATCAATGCAAGCTTCTCCTTGGAAACCACTTTTCCAAGTTAAGCCCATCTGAGTGAACTACAACGAGTTCCAATATCAGTAATAACAAGAAAAGAAATGACCATTATTTTACCTCCATGGTTCCAAATTCCATATCTGAAAGAATGCATTCACCATCTCTTTCGATTCTTGGCATCAACACATCAAATGGTCTACAATGGTTGCAAATTTTTTTGGCATTTTTTTCCACTTTTGTTTCTTAATTCCATCATCCTCCAGTATTAACATGCTGCTCATGTCATGATTTGAGAATGAAGGCTAATCATGAGCTTCTTTTTCAAGCGTGGACCTTCTAAAATCCTGCGACATCTTGTCATAGGAAACACCATTAACCTTGAAAAACACTCATGCAAGAATATAACTTAATGACCTCTTCATTTTGCTTCTTCAAAGCAACAAATGTCACATTGTGTGAACATCGCCATGTATTCTTGCATCTTGGTGTATAAACCATCGACTAAACACAAGTCGACAAAACATGCTTCTTCGAACAACTGACTTTCAAGACAAGCAAAAGCATGTACAACAACTTAGCGATTTACAACAAGAATTCCACATTCTCATGAAACAATTCGTCACATCTCCCTTTCATCTTTGGAGACAAAATCAACTCTTCTAAGTCGATATAACATACATGTTACAATTAATTGACCACACAAGTTGACACTCATCCATGTGCAAATGATCAACATTTTCAGGTTGACAATATAAATGTTAACAAAGCAATCAACTAACACAAGTCAATGACCCATGCATGTTCAAGCACAATGAAACTATTAAAAATTTCACTGTTCACACACAAAATCTCATGCATGTATAACAATTCTCAACTCTCTTACAAGTATAAGAATCCCATTGGTATGTACGAGTACTTAAAGTGCTGAAATGACCAAATTTGCTACAATAAAGTGAGTCAACATAATCCACTTTCGAACACCTTCCTGGCGTAAACATGCAAGTTCAAGAATGCAACATGCATGCAAATTTGTAGTTGCAAAGTGTCATCTCTGCTGCATCTAAGTCAGCCAACATAACTCTACTTTTCCAACATATTGCTTCATGCAATATGCAACATACTTTCAGGAGAAAAGAAATGCATCCAAATAACAAGGAAATGCATCAATAAGGCAAGATTTGCATCAATTATCAAAAGAAATGCAAGGGCTTAATTGGTTAAGAAATCTAACCATCTCTTTCCAAACCATTTCAATGACGCTTCTTTCAACTGCACTTCATCATGTGTATCACCCTAACCCACATAAATTATGGAATCCTCTTTTCCATTTTTGCCAAAATCTCTCTCCACCTTCTTCAAATGCCTTGGATGACTTGTTGGATACAAAGTCCAACACTTGTCTACAAGATGAACCTGCTTATGGCAATGAGTGCAAAATAATTGCATCTTCTTTTCAACATGGTTTCCATTATCCAATGGACCTTTGGCTTTCTGTCTCTTTTGTTTTGAAAGTTTTTTGTGTATGACTAAACTCTTCCAACACCTCAAAACAATATGGTTATTCAAACCACAAAAGGAACATGTAAATTTTCTCCAAATTTTATGTGAAGATTTACCATGTTTATCATTATCAAAAGAAACTTGATTAAAGACAGATTTATACCTTGCACATTCACCTTTGTCGCCTTCTTGAAGAAGTGAATTTGATGAGGTAGTGGCTCTCTTCAGAATACCAACGATGGTTTCAATGACCTTGGAGCTTTCAACATCCTCTTGTTTGCCATTTCTAGTAATTGCATGCTTATGAGCATCTTCTTGTAAAGTGGGTATAAAAATTTTGCATTCCTCATGAACACAAACTTCACAAGCTTGAGGTAATGAACATGTAATGAAAGTCCTTAGAACACCTTCATGTGCCTCCTTGGATTTGAAGCATTCTCCATCATGTTGTCCATAAACAAGACCCAAATACCTAGGCCTTTCTTCAACAACAATTGGCTCAACTATGCTTTATGCATGTTTGCCTAACCCTTTACTTTCATAGCCCATCTTCATCAATAATTTGTACCCTATTCCTCTAGTGTGTCTTTCAAAAGCAACAAAACATTCATTTTGAGAGGAAATTTAAGATAAACTTGAATTTCACACGTCATTTTCATGCACATACTTGGCTAGGGTTTCCTTGGCATCATGGAGTTGAATCTCCATCTCATGCATCTTTTCAAGAAGCTCTTGATTCTCCTCCTTCATTGCCATCAACTCCTTTTGAAGTATAGTGTTCTCCATTCTATCTTCATTCATCTCTTGCACCATATCTCTCATGACGATGAGCACTTGCAACATCTCTAAGTCAAAGAGTCTTGCTTGTTGGGTGCGGGATCCCCCAAGGCAAGTTTTGGGGCTTAAAGCCCAGATTTTGACCATATCCGATGTAAAGACTCCGCGTTTTATAGACGCAGAGTGTGAAGATTGTAAATGAGTCATAGGGTTTTCCGCCCTCATTTTTTTAATGTAATGTCGGCTTTAGAGATCTACCCATGGTTCACAGACCATGGGATTGATAATTAGAGCGAGGTTCTAAGTTGTTAAAGAGAATAACCATGGAAGTATGTAAGATCTAATGATGATGAATTGAGTCTTAGTCGAAGTGTCGAGTCATGTCTTTTGGTCGTAGAGTAGGAGAAGGCTTTGCAGCTGAGTGCGTAAAAGCCTAGTAGTTTGCAGCTGAGTGCGCAGGGCAGGTTGAGTCTATAACTGATTGAAGCATTAATAAAGAGAAGTTTTACATCATTTCTATGTATCTTTTTTCTATTTTGTGCATTAAATGTGTTGGATATAAATTGCACTTCTATTTTCTATATGATGTACGAACTTATATGAATGTGGTGATAAAGTGAATATAAAACAAAGTATCTATTTACGTGAAGATAACTAGCTGTTATAAGAAGCTAAGTAAGATCCGTGATGTAACTTGGGGAAATAGCACACATCGCTGCTTTAGCAGCGCGAAAGCGCCTTAGCCCTTGGTTAGGGCTGCGAGAAGGCGATTATAACAGATCTTGAAGGCCTTAATGGTTAGGAATGTGCACGAAGGTATTCAAAGTTGGACTAAACTGACTCCTCAAACATATCAAGGGTGCGGAAACTTGGTTCCAACATCCCCCCCATATTGCTTTGGGTGAGACCTCAGTCTGTGCTCTATGGATTGTTGTCGAAAGGGCCAGTAGTAGAGGGATTTGTTTGGCTAAATAATTCCGAACCTGGGTTAGGTCCCCTCAAGCCAACAAATGGTTCCGTTGCTGGGACCAGAATCTACATAGAGATGTCTGATGTCATATCATTGGAATCCAACTAAGAAGGAAATTAAAGGTTGGTTGGACAGGAGGATTCACAAGTTCGCGATGCAGAAGAATAGGAATCTGCGACTATCAAAGGAAGAGTGGTTACACTGCTACCTGTAAATAGATATCCATGCAATTTTCTTCGCATCTTTTGCTACTAAGTTGTACAAGTGGATCGCGAAGCTAGCCAATAGCTAAGGAAGGTTGAAGCTCGACAATCCTATTGTGTGGACCCCAAAGTTGGTGCGCAGATTGGAAGCATCAGAGGATAAGATCGCGCGCGTTGTTGATCACTGGCTTGATCAGATTATAGGAGGATTCATTACTTAGTTTGCGGTGGATACTTCATTTAGATACAACGAGGCAGAGTGACGTTTTATCAAAGGACCGTGAGGTAAGTACTTAAAGTCTCTGAATACTTGGATTAAAATGTTATTATGTGAAAAGATGTTATCGGGAAATCTAGTGTTTATGCAGAGCTGCTAGTCCCACTAAGACGGGTAGGTATCTTAGAAACAAACAGATTAAAGTTACTTTCGCTTTTCTTTACGAGAAGTAGATAGGAGAGGAGCAAAGAATACCAACCTCGATCTTTCGCTTGGTTCTCCGCTTGTTCCTTCTCCCCTTTGACAGATGTTTGCTGCTCTTCCCTTGACCACTCTGCTTCAAAGAGTACCTGTAAAGTCAAAGCAGCATAATACCTTCAAAGTACAGAGATCTACAATCATAAACAATTTAGGACCAGATATATATTGACCACATACATGCATATATTAGCAAACATACAAAAATGTGGAGGACAACTTGAATAGCTTTATTGATATAGAGGTTAGAAGAGAGGATTACAACCCATTGATCTGACCCAATGTCATCCTCCCAGCATAAAAGCCCTTCTTCACCTCATGAAAAGCTTAGATCACCCAACACTATGATGTTCCACCAGGAAACCAATAGCACTTCCTTACAAGATACAAAATTCCAGCCTTCTGGGTCTCTGGGATGAGGGATCCATATATAGATGATTACAGGGGGGTGAGTCAGCTTCTGGGATTTTGATTAGTGTCCTCTCTCTGATAGTTCTTGATTCCACTTGGAGATTGATGATCTTTTACTCATCCCTGGGCGAATTCAGAGAGACAAGTGTCACAGGAGAAGTTTCTGGAAGATTCCATGATCATCCACTTTGCAAACTGTCTCTACCATTTGTCTACTCTAGCCCATCGCACCCTACAGAAGGGCTTTCTAGTATGCATCACACTTTTTACACTGAGCAGGTGAGATGCATCGCACCCTCTGCACTGAGCAGTCTGTATGGTCTAGTTTTGACCAGTTCTGAGTAGTTTTCTGTGGAGAACTTCTGGGAGATGATGTAATCAAATGACCTTGTTCTTTTAGGGCATGAAACAACACTTTTAGGGACTCAAAATCCCTTGGTTTGTGGACATATGTGATAGGGGTTGCAGTGCCCAAATATTTCTATAACAGTTTCCCCCTAAAGCATGAGGTCGTAGATCTTTGATATCGGGTGAAATGCTTTATCTTGAGGATCCGAGGTTCTTTCGAACTGGAAGGCGACCTGTAATAAGATACAATACAATACATTATCTTCATAACATTTTCATGATCTAGCTAAGGCGGACATTTCCATGCTCAGCTTTATAAATTCATTCTCATGTAGATAGGATAGACAACCGTCTGTGTGGCAGACTGATGATTTTGGTAGAGCCATCATCCTTTGATTTGAATGATCATCTGTGCAACAATGATGTACATTTGATGTCTTTATTTTCATGAATATATCGCAGCCCTGATGGATGAAACTAGATATGGGGTCTTCAAACTCGTCCAATCTTCGCCCGAAGTACAAGTCGATCCACGTGAAAAATGTTTTGGAGTCAAACATGGAAAGACATCACCTGATTACCAGCCAATGATGTAAGCTATTAATAGGCGCGAGAGGAATCACTGATAATGATGATGACCCTCAAGGTACTACAGTACAATTCGCGTGGTGTGAAAAAGGGACTTGGCATCGAACACCACGCAAAATATTTCGGTCGAAGGCCATTGATGTCAACCTGTCGTTGGAAGTGAGAAACTTACCATTGAGGCATGCAAGCTTCAAAGTACTGAAAGGGTTGTTTCCAGGTCGACTTCTTGGATAATGAGCTATCGTCGACAAGAAGTGACCCGTCATAGGAGGGCCTTAATGAATCCTACATCTACAACATGGAACGAAGCAAATGAGTTTGTGGAGGTGAAAACGATTTGATGATACAGGGTTCAGGGTGGTGGTCATGAAAGGATGGAGCGTGAAGGTATTGCAGTGGATGAGACACAAGATGGGTTGGTGAATTCTTTGATCAACTTTTCTTGAACATATCGGCGACACTGAAATGGATTGGTAGCGTTAACCCCAAAGATGAATGGTATGGTAGACCAATGGTAATATGACTGATGAACGGAATAACCCAACCCGACTCAATCATGGTGATGGAGTGAAAGTGTCATGTTCAAGAGTGACTCACTACCAATAAAGTTTCTTCAGGTTTTCTTCCCAATTTTTCCCCAGCCATTGCTGATCAGTGCCTCTTTATTTTTGTCAAGCTTGAGGAGGATAACATATGCTTGTTCTATAATTTTCCCTTCGGGAAAACCCGTCGCTATGTTTTAACGAGCTTAGCGACAGTGAAACTCGTTCTTGTCTGCATGGACAAGTTTGTCGCTATTGGTTTTAACGAGTTTAACGACAAAGACAAATCAGTCCTTTTTCATTTTTAGAGAGTCTGAAAAGGGACGAAAATGAAACTCTAGTAATCCTTTTTCGTCATATAATCCCTCAAGTCCGAAAAAGTATAAAATAATACGAAAGGGATGAATTTTCGATAGTTTTAACGAGCCGAACAAGACAAGCACTCGATATTTTTGTGTAATAATCCCTCAGGTCCAAAAAGATTAAAATCTAGAGGAGGGATAACACTCTCGGTAGCTTTAACGAGCTGGAGAAGCCAACTGCTCGACAATCTTTTCATATTTTACGAGTCAGGGGAAAAGAGCTTAAATGAGACTCGTCTTTGAGGAACAAATGATATATTCTGGTAGCTGCTAATTCCAGGTAAATTTTGGAATTTTCCAATCATGACAGTGTCACAAGGATGGTTAACTGAATCACTCTTCGCAGCTGTTCCTCAAAAGGTAAACAATCAAATGGAGGCGTATGATTGGCTAAAACAGAGTGGAGGTGATGGCAGGAACATGACCAAGGCTCAAACGCTGATGATAATGCATTCACAATGGTTATTTACTAGAGGTTGGTTCAATTTTTAGTGAGCTTAAACTCTGGGGGAACATTTGCTCATTGCTTAGGTTTAATTTTTAATGAGCTTGAACTTCGCATAAAAACTGCTCATGGCAGGTTTATTTTTTAATGAACTTGAACCCTGCTGCAACACTGCTCGTGATAAGTTTGCATGCCCCCAACATAATAACGCAAATCGAGGTGCATGCCCCCTAAGATTCATTGCATTCAACTCGGTGGTTGGAATGAAGGTTTACCTTTGAGATCTTTGAAAGACTCGACTTGAATTTTACAAGATCGTAATCAAAGATTCGATTTGGGAAGGGATTTGTTTTATCTTTTAATGAGGTTGACACAGTAAAAGAACTATCCTCATTACTCCTTGTTTCATTTTTTAACGAGGTCGACACAAGACAAGAACCATCCTCGGAATCCACCGTATTTACAGTATTTGATAGAAAATCAAAAGCTGAAGGATGATTAAGGTCGCTGGAATAATCTTCGTTGTAATCTGGAAGATGGGAACGATAGTGGTAATCTTCCCATGGTGTATCTCCTATCATCATTGATTGAATGATTCCTTCCTCTGTAGAGTGTACATGTGACTAAGGATCTAAAGAGGTGCCATATTCCTTAGACCTATTTATCCAACAACTCGATGAGCGTTGATTTGATTTTGCCCCCCAGGCCAAGAAAATTGATTGCTACAATATTTCTATTAGGGCGATGATCCATGCTGACAAAATGTTCAGGAATCTTCCGAATCTTTTAGATATAGAAGATATCATATTGCAGGTTTTCACTGTGGTCACTTCCGCCAGATTACTCGGAGGCGGTAGGGCGAAAGTACCCATTAAGGCAATGTCCTTTAGGAGGCCTACTCCGACATTTTGAAGTGATTGAGAGCTTCCATGGATCATCAGGATGTTTCCTGTAACTTGTGAACTGTTGGGTAGGAAGGTTTGTTGATCAACGATTGTAATTCCTCATTGAAAAGGAAATGCAATCTTTCTAAAGTATGTTGACACAACAGTAGCCATAGCATAAATCCAGGGCCTTCCTAGTAGGATGTTGTAATCGAGGTTTCCATCGATAACTTCAACATCAATTTCTACTATTTTTCCCCCTAGTTCCACTTGCAAGTTACTTAAAATCCCGTATGGAGTGTATGTCCGTCTGTCAAATGCGTTTAATGTCATCGACGATCGCGAAAAGGGTGGTGAACCTAATGTTTTCCAACAACTCATCGACATAATACATGTAGATGCTCCCTCATCAATAATTGTTCGATGAACGGTTTTGTTGAGGGCTTTCACTTGAATAAGGAAAGCGAGTTGAGCTGGTAACTGTGGGTCATATCCTTTATGATTAAAGGTCACAAGATTGGAATCCACTGGGTCAATCCCACCTATTTCTAATAATAGAGCCTGCTTCTGGGAGGGGCAATTTTGCAGTACCTCAAGTGTCGACATAGCGGACGACGATTGGGCCAGGTCCTCTACTATATTATAATTCTGCACTACTCTGGCATGAGGATTAAATGTCGATTTGTGTACTACTCCCTTTGGAAGCTTTATCGTTAGCTCGGGAATGATGGGTGGCACAACTTTGGTCGAAGTTGTTGTCGAACTACTAGGTTGATCAATAGCCTTGTTGTTTGATAGTTGTGGATTCTTGTAATCTTTATTCCTTGTCAATATCAAAGCATCATTTTTCTGTTTCGAAATGGACAACATAAGCACTTGGGATGGGGAAGCATTGTGACTAGCAACCAGATTGGTTCCTGGGTTTGGAAATGGATTAGTGAATATCGCTGAGGTTTTTGAACTCTTAAAGAGTTTCTTAACTTCAAATTTATGTGGACAATCTCTCGTCCGATGATCCTCATTGCATATCTGACACCTCGCAGGGGGTTTCCTTTGCCCAGAAGGGTTTGTAGAAGAATTTTCAGGAGACGACTCATCCTGCTTCTTCTTTCTCCCTTTCTTTTTCTTTTTGCATCCTGGTTGCTTCGGTTCTTTACCTTTGTTAGTTGACACGACATTTACCTCCGAGGCGAGAAGATCCTCATTTTCATTTTGACTAGAAACGGTACGAGCTTTCTTTGATGCAGCCTTTATGGTTTTCGTGCTAGTCGTACCTATCACGCGATCGCCAGCATGAGAGTCTTTGTTTGATTTAGGAGGAGGAGGAATGGAAAACTCCGGTCTAGGAGCATCAGGGATTTTGTCATAGAGCGTGCCACACTGAGTATAGATCAAGTCTAGATATTGCGCACGAGCAATAACTTGCTCTTCAGTGACGACCCCTCCCTTTGCCACATCTTCCGTGATAGAAGGTAACAATGACTTAATAAACCATTCAGCTAATAGTTGATCGGGAACATACGTCTTTACCATTCTATGACGACGTTGCCACTCATGAATATGATCAGATATGTGAGTGGCCGTTGTTTGCTTGAAATTGGTAAGAAGCTCTGTTCCTGTTTCGTACCTTATTGGTAACTGAAAATGGGTTAAAAAGGTTGTGGCAAGGGCGCTGAAGTTATCGAATGAAGCTCTAGGTAACTCGATGTACCATTTTGCTGCTGGACCTGTTAATGTTCGCTGAAAAAGGCGAAGCCTAATCGAATCATCATTGAGAGTGTTGGATGAACATCATAGATGAAAGGTCATTGCATGATTCGACGGGTCTTCACCCAGATTTCCATTAAATTTAGGAATATCTGACGGAAGTTTATGAGGCATCACAGGCCAGCAAGGGGCGTAAGAAATTGGATCATTAGTCAGCCAATTTAGATCTAGTAATTCTAGAGTTGCTACAAAGAGCAATTGTTGATTCAGGTTAGGCGAAGCATACCCAGGATAAGATGGAATCGCCTGAGCAGTGGGTCTTTGCATACTAGCATAATGTATTTGATGCTGGTAACTTTGATAAGGTTGATGGGCATAACCATTATAATATGGTTGTTGATAACCGCTTTGGAAATGCGGTTGCCCATTACTTACAAAGACTTGTTGCTGAGGTCCTTGATATGATTGTTGGAATTGCGGTTGTTGATATTAAACCATCCATGGTTGTTGACCATTTGCTGTTGTCCAATACTGGATGATTGACCAAGATGAGGAGTCATAGTACCTGTTTGAGCTTGAGCCGCTCCAGATAAGGAGGCACTAACATAAGGTTGTGATTGAATCACTGAGATGAGAGGCTGTTGTATTGCAACCTCAGAAACTTGGAGTTGAATTACAACAGGTAGCGCTTGTACTTGCAATGCAGTCACCATAGCAGGTATAGTGGGAATATTCGACATAGGATGGACTGGTTGCATTGAATATACAACCCTCGGTTTCTGAGGCAGTATTAGTACCCAATAGCTAGATGTCATTCTAGTTTGACTCGAACTTTGTTGTAAACTCCCATATGGTTGTTCTCCGGGCGGGAACAATGAAAAGGCATACTACGCCCCATATGGTGGCAATCCAGTACTTAAAGGGTAGATTGGCCTTTTAAGACACATTGGATCAATTTGTTGAGTTTCAACATAAGAAATACCAGATGAGAATCCGGATGAAGAAATAGGAACTGACCATGTCATCGAAATAGTCCCTAATTGGACTCTGGCTTATTGTTGATAACTTGCCGAGACAGATGGTATACCAGTAATCATTGTAGGAAAGGCAACAGGAAGCTCCACCGTAGCTGTGTCTGTTGACACAGTCCTAGATGTTGATGGTTGTTCAGATATGTTTAGTCTATCCAAAAGATTTCCTAGCGATTCTACAGGAACTTGCGATGAAGGGAGACTAACTTCTGATGAAGAAGGATATAGGGTGATCCCGGCTCCAAAATGCAATGGAGTACTAGATGGAGGATCCTCCACAATCTCTTCTATAACAATCAATCCAAGTGGGAGAGGTAGACCATCAGATCCGCAAAATATTTCTAGTTCCGAAGAAGGTATACACTCTGCAGTGACAAATGTTGGAGGGGTGACACCTTTTGAATCAGCCCCAGTTGGCACTGTTTCAGAAATAGAGGTGTCTACTGTTACACTAAGATCAGTTCTAATGTCCTCTTGTAACTGTGGAACTTCTTCTGTAAAGGCAGATGTACCAGAAATAATTGGAGTAACTGTAGTCTCTAACGATGTTGAAACACAAGTTTCAAATAAATCAGGTGAATTCGACTCAGTTAAATGAGAATGCCTTGCCCTGGATGGTTTTGTTTCCGAGGTCAAAGACGATTGACTCACTAGCCTCCATGAATGATGGGGTTTTGATTGAATTTCTTCCACGATTGCGGATTAATCGATCAACTCAAAATAAAAAGGAAAAAATGATTCCGAATTAAATGAATTTTAAATGCTTTGACACAACTTGTTTTTTCAATTTTTAAGAGTCGAGAAAAAGCTAAAGATGACTTTAGTCGCCTTCAATTTTTAATGAGCCTGATGTGACAAGTGCTTAGATGGACCTTTTCCTTTAAGGAGTCTGAAAAGGAACGAAAGAGACTACTTTGGAAGTCTAGACAGAGGGATTACCAAACCAATCGCAAAACTGTAGAATAATTTTTACAGTACGACAGTCAATCTTCCCGAATGCTGTGTTCAGTGCATTGCGATCGATAGGGCGGCAGACACGGCTTCCTAAGGATAAAGGATGTAGCCTATTGTGGTCTCTCAATATATACTCGACGGTACGCGGGAGCACAAGTCCGTACTGGCACTTGTCATCTCAAAGAGGAGGAATCACCCAACCTACAATGAAAGCGATAGTTACCAGGCTTAACGACGCCAGAATACGTCTCTAGCCTAGACTTCTAGATGTTGTGCTTTAGGTTCCAAAGCATTTTTATGTTCATTGAATTTATTTTACAGTTAATCTTTCTTAAGAAGTTTGCCTTTTAGGTTCACCGCATGATGTAGATATACAATTCCTAAAAATGTAATCTAAGATGATAAACAATCGTTTAATCTTCTTTTTGCAATGAAAATCCTAGCTACAAGGAAAGAGAAATGAGATTCTTTTCAACAAAGAGCAGAGAGCACACACTAGATGCACTGTCCTAAATCAAAATCAACAAGCATTCTAAATGCAAATGCACATGCATGTATTTTTTTTCGCTTTCTTAATGTGTGAATGACAAAAAGAATGCAAAGTACAAATTTGAATTGTTTCAAGCGACAGTACTAACGATTTTCTTTTCAAAAATGAAAGGAAGATAATGATGACACTTTGCAATTTTGAACTGAAAATTGCTTTCGAAACTTGAAAAACTACTAATTCAAATCAAATACAAGAGTAACAGTGTAACTGACCATCAAGAACAATAGAATCCTTTTCTTTGACTGAAAATGACACTTGCGACACTTTCAAATCAAAAGACGACAATTTGATTACGCTACTTCTTTGTAAAAGAGGACTGTAAATGGCGAACAATACATAAAAACATTTACAGTTCTTTGTACTATGGAGGCTGAATCATGCAAAGGAAGGGAGCTTCCACAGAGGTATATTGATCACAGACATGAAAACTCCTAAATAAAGCTGAAGAGAGTGAACAAGAAACCAAAATCTAGAAGAAGAAGAGGTCTTATCTGATCATCGCACCTGTAACACAGGGAAAGTGCGATGCATCTCACTTACTGCACATGGGAGGTGCGATGCATCCAGATTCCCAAGAGGAGAAGGTGCGATGGTCCAGGGACGAGACTTCAACTTGGTTCCGGGTCATAGTTTGCAGCTTAGTTCAGGGATTTAGGTCGAGCAAATGATAGTTAGTAAATGCAAATCACAGGGGCTGATCTAATGAGGCTACTTGAGCCACCACCAGGGAAATTAGGATGTTTGAAAATCAATTGTTCAGTTTATAAATAAAAACCAGAGATAGACTGAAGCAACATTGATCTACTTTTCACTTGCATAGCAAACGCAGTTCGAAGGCTAGTTGGCTTGACTTCAGGCTCCATCTGTAAGTTTATAAAGTAAACAAATATAGACAAGAAAACAAACTAGTCGCTCCCTAATAGAGTCGCCATTTTGTTATCGGGAAATCTAGTGTCTATGTTGAGATGCTAGTCCCACTAAGATGGGTAGCTATCTTAGAAACAAACATATTAAAGTTAATTTCGCTTTCCTTTATGAGAAGTAGATAGGAGAGGAGCAAAGAATACCAACCTCAACCTTTCACTTGGTTCTCCGCTTGTTCCTTCTCCCTTTTGATAGATGTTTGCCGCTCTTCCCTTGACCACTCCGCTTTAAAGAGTAATTGTAAAGTCAAAGCAGCATAATACCTTCAAAGTATAGAGATCTACAGTCATAAACAATATAGGACCAGATATATATTGACCACATACATGCATATATCAGCAAACATGCAAAAATGTGGAGGAAAACTTGAATAACTTTATTGATATAGAGGTTAGAAGAGAGGATTACAACCCATTGATCTGACCCAGCGTCATCCTCCCAGCATGAAAGCCCTTCTTCACCTCATGAAAAGCTTAGATCACCCAACACTATGATGTTCCACCAGGAAACCAACAACACTTCCTTGCAAGATACAAAATTCCAGCCTTTTGGACCTCTGGGATGAGGGATCCATATATAGATGATTGCATGGGGGTGAGTCAGCTTCTGGGATTTTGATTAGTGTCCTCTCTCTAATAGTTATTAATTCCACTTGGAGATTGATGATCTCTTACTCATCCCTGGGCGAATTCAGAGAGGCAAGTGTCACAAGAGAAGTTTCTGGAAGATTCCATGATCATCCACCTTGCAAACTGTCTCTACCATTTGTCTACTCTTGCCCATCGCACCCTGTAGAAGGGCTTTCTAGTATGCATCAAAATTTTTACACTGAGCAGGTGAGATGCATGGCACCCTCTGCACTGAGTAGTCTGTATGGTCCAATTTTGACCAATTCTGAGCAGTTTTCTATGGAGAACTTCTGAGAGATGATGTAATCAACCGACCTTGTTCCTTTTGGGCATGAAACAACACTTTTAGGGACTCAGAAGCCCTTGGTTTATGGACATATTTGATTGGGGTTGCAGTGCCAAAATATGTCTATAAAAAAAGAGGGTTATGCAATTACCTTGATGTTTGGAGCTACACGAAGTGGAAAAACCTACAGGAACTAAGGGACTAGAGAATAGTCCTTTGATTTCACCTCCGCGAAGGGACGAGGAAGAGCTCGCGAAAGTCTCGCCGTGAAGTGCGATTAATTTGATAAGGCAGAGGATTTTGCGCATACCACCCCCCCCCACACCACCACCAAATTCACTGCCTTCACCTCCATCTTCACCTGTACCACCTCCGCCACCACCACGAGTCAATATGGCAAGCGCGATAAAGTTGCCTGTGTTCAAGGGAGTAGGAAATGAAGATCTAGACCAGTTTTGGTTCGTGATAAGAGTTGTATGGGAAGCATAGGGAGTTATAGATGATAATATAAAGAAGGTGACGCTGGTCAGCGCTCTGCAGGATCGTGTGCTGAACTGGTATATTGAGCATTCTAATGACAATCTGAATGCGGGGATCGCGGATATCCAAATTGCACCAAACATAGAATTTAGTAGGCTGAATCCAGAGGTGCAGTCGATCATTGGATTCAAAGAGATCACAATGCTACCAGGCGAGACTCCTTGGGAGCTAGATCAGAGGTTGAAGTGCATGATTTGTGAAGCTAATATGACTTTGACGGATGGACAACACTGCGAATGATTTGTAGCATCACTAACGCCACATTTGAGGAACGTGCTGTCATAAAAAAGGTTAATGACTCAGGGAGAGGCATTGGAGATCGTGATGAGGCTGCATGAGACCCTAACATATGATCCTAACTTGGGAGTCCAGCCGATCCACGCGCAATTGAAAAACTTATGCCTTGAGATGCAGAGTTTGAAACAGGACAGGACAACCCGACCAGAAGTGTGCGAAGAGGTATGGTGCGTTAAATGTGAGGGTCAGGGTCATGACAAGGACCATTGCCCAGTGTTTGTGAATTACCTCATGGGAGGAGGACCGATGCCGTTAAGACTGGAGGCACAAACAGGACCTAGCGCAACGCCTGCTTTGTGGGCGCAATTTGTCAAATAGGAGGAAAGCATGCTATGGACAACTACCATTTGTTACAGAAGTACACAGAATTCACAATAGTTGTTCTGTAATTTTTGTAGATCGGTTGGAGAAGATGAGCACACTTGTAGAAGCTACGAGCTGATGATGGATAAAACTCCCACCTATAGAGTTCAGGCCAAATCGCGGCCCCTTGACCAGAACGCAGGAGTGGCACAAACCGAATTTTAGGGGCATAGGCGAGGCCGGGGTGGAGGAGGACCTAGAAGAGGTCGTGGAAAGCTAATATGCTACAATTGAGAAGGGCCAGGACATTATGCTCGTGATTGTGCGAATCCAACGCGTCCATCATGTCTGTATTGTACCTTGTTTGATTATGAGACAGAGGATTGTCCTACGCTAATAGCTAGGATACGCGACAAGGGAGTGCTACCACCTCCCCTGACTCAGAACCTACAGATGATGAGGTCTAAGCCATGTGAGGAAGATCCAAATGTGAACATTGTGCTTCGAAGTGGAATTACAATGGGAGATGATAAATGCAAATAATTCGAAGATACTACTTGGGTTCGTAAGGCTCCAACGAAAGAAGCAGAGTTTGATTTGGAGCGTGCTAAGGAAACCTTCATGCAAGCTAAGAAGAGCTTCGCTGATGCCTCCACTTCAAGAAGCAAGGATAGACCAGAGCCAGAAATAGACCCATCTATGCTTATGACATTCCTAGAAACATGCATGAAGCTACTGTGTGACAATAAGGCTATAAAAGGATTGCAGAAACTCATTAAAAGATGCACTGGGACTATGCCATGAGAACCGTGCATAGTCTGGAAGATTGGAAAACATACGATGAGGAGGGGAAGAGAAATGAGGTTGACCGCACAGATTGGAGAATAGGATTTAGGATCAGATGCAAACGTTCTGCCGAAGCAAACATGGGAGTGCATGGGAAGGCCTACGTTGCAATGGTCCCCTATTCAACTGTGAATGGTGAACCATCAAAAGATAATACGTATGGGGAGATTGCAGGGAATCACTGTGGATGTTGAAGGAGAAAGCACGCTAGAAAAATTTGAAGTAATAGAGATTGTTGATGACATCAATCCCTACCCCATGCTCTTAGGAATCGATTGGGCCACTAACATGAATGGGGTGATTAATATGAAGAAGCGCAAGATGATTTTTGAGAAGAAGTTTCTGTGGGTAGTTATATCTTTGGACCCTGCTGAGGGATCGCGCTATACAGAGCCAGTGCGTGACTATGAAAGTGACAATGATTTGGACTGCATCTACAAAATAACTGTGCAAGAGTAAGATTGGGTAAACCCCACTACGGATGGATGGATCTCATGGGAGCACGAAAGCTCCTGTACATCGGATTTGGATGAGGGGATAGAGCGATGGCAGAACTGGTTACATGAGGTAACCACGCTGAACTGTAATATGATCACAAAATCACCATGCTATGTATCGACAGAAGTGAGAGATCTCCCTACTTATGATGGATTAGGTGAGGTAGATGCTTTCTTGGACAGATTTGAAAGGGAGGTGCCAAAAAAGCAACATTTCTAGGCTTTAAGGTGGGTACTGCGCACTACACCCGCGAGGTGGTGGGGTATGCACCAAGGAAGCTTTGAGGATCGACGTGAATATAAGAGAATGGTGCACATGCATTTTGGGAAGCCTAAGATGCGACTAACAGATAAATAGAATGGACGAGATGGTCCGTGCGCACATATGTCCAGGTGGGTATAGGCATATGGTAAACAACCTGTGTGGATGCACATGAACTTCGCATTGGGGAATACAATCAATAAGCATGTGTTGGGGGGGCAATTACCGAACGGTCCCTCAAGTTGGAACGACAGAATGTGAAAAGAATGAGTGCGCAGAAGGTTACCCATGCAGGACCATTTAACGAAGTGTGCGAAGAATTGAACAAGGTATGTAATGCGTAACGAAGTGATTGGGACCTGTGCTTACCAGCAATTTTATGGGCTTATAGGACAATGCATAAGAAACTAATGAGATAGACACCTTCTAGGCCGACCTATGGAGCAAACGTTGTAATGCTGATGGAGTATATTATGCCCAGCTTGTGCATAGCAGCACCTGTGGATATGACAGTTCACGGGGCCTTGGAAGAAGGGATCACATAGATGGATGAAGAAGAACGCTTGGGACCTGATGAAGAGATCCAACAGGGTGATCTTAGGCTCCAAGAACTCATGAAGGAAAGAGTTCGGTTAAGGACGAAAAGCACCATGATGGAAGAAGTCAAGAAGCTTGAGGAAGGAATAAAGAAGGATTTTCTTGATAAGAAAACTGTGGTGATAAAATAGGATGCACATGATTATGTTGACAAATTTGGGGACTATCGCCAGGAGTTGATTAGCTTAATGCCTTGGATTGGACCGTATATTACTAGAGGGATCACCGATGGTGGTGCGATGCAGATAGTAAAGTTAAAAGGCCAACTTTTCCCAGAAAAAGTGATTGATGTTCGATTGAAGTCGTATACAGGTGGCCCAACCACCTAACTAGCTGCGGGAAGCATAGCCTTAGCACTCCTTGCAATTGAAAGGAGGCACGGGACTATAAACTACCTTGCTCGAGAGCTACGTGATGATGGCAATGCACGCAAGAGAGAAGTGTCACAAGGTCTACGATAGTGCAAGGGTGGCTGCGCTGCTGTGCAGGTTGGCTGGAAAGTGACCATTATAGTCACTATTCACGATGTGATGCTTGGTTTGAGATCAAATGGAGTGGGCGATAGGCATTTAAGGTAGGATTTATGGGCTAGATTTGGGAAAATCTGCCGCTAAGGGAGAATTAATGAACTGGATTTGGGGGAAATGATCGAATTCAAATTCAAAAGGCGCTATAAATTGCAAAGGGATGCCCATCAAACAACACTTGGCCATTCGAGAATTGAGCTATTGCGCACCCAAAGATCTATGAACCTAGATATGTTTGATTTGTTGAAGTCGAAGGTGTTGTTTGAGCACTTACTTGAGCCGTTGAGAGATTTGTGGAGCAGTAGTATGACCACACCAGAGGAAGCCATGGATCTTGGCGAAATGATCGCTGAAGAGGCCGCGTAGGCCATAACAGTAGGAGATGCCCCTGAAAGTGCCGAGATAGTCGTGGAAATCCCTAAATCATTGTCCACATCGAGGCCCAAGAAGGATAAAAAGCATATGATTCTGGTGCGCATGTCCCCTCGAAACCCACTGAGAACTAAACTGACCATGGAAGAAAAGGGGAAAGCAGTTAATGTGGAAACCGATGAGGAGGAGGAAGACCTTGAGGAAATCTTGGTGGAAGAGGAGGAGGATGAAGAAATGGAGGAAGAAACCAAGGGTGCAGTCCCTCTGACCAGACTGCCCGCGGAAGGGAAAGGCAAAGGTGCCCAAGGACCTAGATGAGAGCAAGAACTCTCTGCAAACTCCGCTGTTATCTAATGATATCATTTTTGAAGGAGCGCACTTGGGATGGGTGCCGAGTCTAAAGTTTGAAGACTAGGATCTCGCGGACCATGACAAGTTCCCACACTTGGAAACCCCGTAGCTCATGAAGCCAAAGAAAAACACTGCGACAGGAGTTGTAGAGTTGAAGATTCACAAGTGGTTGCGAGGGGTAGAGAAAGCAGTGTTGTTGAACCTGCTCTGGGTGTCGCATTACCATCACGCCTGTGTAACTATCTTTGTCATCAGACAACTACTCTGCCTGGTGCATGATGGGTGTTTGTCACTGGAGGAGCCCATTCCCGTCACGGACCACCTGATTCATAGAATTACCTAACTCCCTTGCAAGGGGGAGGACCAGTGGATATTTCAAAGGGTAAGAGCACCGACTTGGCCATTGCGGAGGCCATGAAGGCAAAATTCAAACTGGAGAAGAAGAACAGAGGGTACATGATCTCTAGTATCAACAATAAGGCAGTCAAATTTGTGACCCAGATATTGGTTGGCAAGGTTATGTGGAAGTGCCGCATGGATGAGGTGCCCGTGCGAGTGATAGCACTTGCCGCGCAGTCAGAGTACTTGTGCAAGGAATTCCTGGAGAATTGCCACGAGGCATAGGAGTAGGGGAAGACCTTCCACTATGCATGGCTTCTACTATCCATAGTTCTAGTAGCTTGGGATTTTCCTGAGGAAAACCAATTTCCCATTATTGCATGGGACCTTCTGAAGGCAGCGAAGTATGCTTCGCTATGGGCCACTAAAGACGCACGAAGGATCCAAGATAGTAAGATATTCTAGATGTTCATGGAGATGAACATCAGGCTGGGGATTAACCGCAAACCGCGGTTATCACCCACTATCTACAATAGCCTACAAAGCTTCATGGAGTTCAAGGTGAAATTCCACCACGTGTATGTCAGGGCGTGCAAGGACCCCACGAGGAAATGGAATCAGTTCCCATACCTGGCCATGGACAATGTCATATTCGCAGTGCTAGAGTCATGGATGCCAGAGTGGCGCGCTTTAGCCATAACAACGATGGAAATAGAGAAATCGGCTGCACAAAAGAAGGAGGAGGTGAAACCACAGATGGCGTAGTTGGTAGAGAAGAGAAGGAAAGAGACAACAACAACTGAGCAACAACAGGCAGTCAGGAAAGGGCGCGAGGGCCATAAGTCGTCCTCGCCCAAGGAAGAGCCCGAGACATAGGAAGGTAACAAGGACCCAAAAGCAACATCTACACAGTTGAAGTGCCATCGCCGAAGAGAGTACGTGGGGTCACGAAAGAAATCAAAAGCTTCTATGACTTCTTTCAGCCAAATCACTTTCATCGAAGGAGATCTCCACGATATAGGGGAGACCGTGTGCGATGTCACCGCGAAGCGCCTCCAACAGCTTTTGGAGGAGAATCAAATTGTGTTGGGGGCCCTCCGAGCATAGATCCAAGAGCTACAGGTGCACACTCCTTAGGCTGGTACTCTCTCGACCAACCTTGCAGTAGGAATGAACATGGCAGAGGAAAGGTTGCGCGCCCGCATGACCAACGCCATAGTGCTGCCAGAGGAGGCACTGGTTACAGAGAATGAGGTCGATAGACCTACGGTCAGTGCATTGAAGGGATTAGGGATCAACATGGTTGCGCTCCCTCAGGAGACGCTCTATGTCCTGCAGGATGAAGTGACTCCAGAAATGCAGGTTAGGGAGGGCTGCGCACTACAGGTGTTGAGTGAGTAGAAAATTAATATGGAACAACTGAGCCTACAACGTTATGAGGTAGTGGCATAGAACTAGTAGATGGTGTAGGTGGTTGAAGAGGCTTGCTAGATCGTCCATGAGTTGGCCATCTTAGCAGAGGCACTGACAGAGGCGTGCATCCAGATGTTAGTAGCAGGGGTGCGTGAGGCACGAGAAGAGATGGCTAAGGTTAAGTTGGAGCTGAACCTTCAAATAGAAGAGCTGTGATTGAAGGCGCAACCTTCAACCCATCTAGAGGTAAGGGAAAAGCACGCCAAAACCATTACATCGGGGATGGAGGAGATCAACAGTGCAGTGAAGGACTGCACCAAAATGTTGGAAGAGTCGTTCGAGGTCCTCACCACTTTGCAAGAGGATCCGAACATATAACGCTTAGAAACAGAGGCACGTGAGCTGTAGCAAAGATATGATGATATAAAAGGGACTGCGCAGATGGTGGCCCTTACACAACGGCCTGCGCGGATGCAACAGGTAAAAGCGCTTAAGGAGAAGGTAGATGCAACGCGACATAGAGAAGCGATTTTGAAGGCATGTGTCCAGCCTGGGATCGATAAGGAATTCATCATTACAGCCTTGATCGAAGCCAAGCTTGCGCAGATGTAGGGAACACAAGAGCATATACAAGGAAGCAGTTCAGATACAACGGTCTTTGAACATCGCATGCAGGATGTACAATAGGAAGCTGCTCAGTGCACTGCCGAGCTTGCAGCAATTCAGACAGAGTTGGGAGGTCTCGGTGCAAAGATCTCTGCACTGATAGAGTGACTTGAGGGCGAGTCATGATGTTTGTGTTGGGGGCCTGTTGGGCGCGGGATCCCCGAAGGCAAGTTTTTGGGGCTTAAAGCCCAGATTTTTAACATATCCAATGTAAAGACTCTGTGTTTTATGGGTACAGAGCGCGAAGATTGTAAATGAGTCATAGGGTTGTTCACCCTCATTTTTGTAATGTAATGTCGGTTTTAGAGATCTACCCATGGTTCGCAGACCATGGGATTGTATAAATAGAGTGAGGCTCTAGGTTGTAAATTAGAATAAACATGGAAGTCTATAAGATCTAATAATGATGAATTGAGTCTTAGTCGAAGCATCAAGTCATGTCTTTGGGTCGTAGAGTAGGAGAAGGCTCTACAACTGAGTGTGCAGAGGCCTAGTAGTCTGCAACTAAGTGTGCAGACCCCTGAAACTGAGTGCACAGGGCAGGTTGAGTCTGTAACTGATTGAAGCATTAATAAAGAGAAGTTTGACATCATTTATGTGTATCTTTTTCCTCTTTTGTGCATTGAATGTGTTGGATATAAATTTCATTTCTATTGTCAATATGATGCGCGAACTTATATCAATGTGGTGATAAAGTGAATATAAGATAAAGTATCTGTTTAAGCGAAGATAACTAGTTGTTATAAGAAGCTAAGTAAGATCCACGCTGTAACTTGGAGAAATAATGCAGATCGCTTCTTTAGGAGCGCGAAAGCACCTCATCCCCTGGTTAGGGCTGCGTGAAGGTGATTATAATAGATCACAAAGGTCTCGAGGGCCAAGAAAGTGTGCAAAGTGACCTGCGCGAAGGTATTCACAGTTGGACTGAACCGACCCCTCAGAGATCTCAAGGGTGTGTAAACTTGGTTCTAGCATCCCCCCATACTGCTTTGGGTGAGACCTTAGTCCGCGCCCCGTGTGCTATTGCTGAAAGGGCCAGTAGTACAGGGATTTGTTTGGCTAAATAACTCCAAACCTAGGTCAGGCCCTCTCAAGCCAACATTTCTAAAGAAGATGGATTAGAAACATACTTTTTGAAGCTGCCATCCCACTTGTTACGCATCAAAAAGCTTCACAAAGCTTCAAAAAGTTTCTCAACAAAGAAGCATCTCAGACCATCTTCCTTCTTCAGCTTACACACATAAACTTGCACACAGTTAAATTCTCCTTGAACAAATGCAAAATCAATGCCTAATTTTCTAGCTATCCTCGGCAAACCGTCTTAGGGTTAAAATGAGCTAATAGTGTTATGATACCAACTTGATGTGAATGTTGGGAAATTTTTTAGTGCTATGCAAGCTCCCTCATCAGTATTAAAAAATATGTGTTTAGGATCGTCTCAAATTAGCCAAAATGTGAGGAATTTTGTGTCAAATGTTGAGTGTCTTTTATGAGCAATTTATAAGGTTAATTATCTGTTTAAAAAACATATACAACAAGTAAATTGCAGAGAAGTAAAACACAACAACTCATAACACAAAGCTGATAAAGGAGTTCACCCTTCCTGGGCTACATCTCCTTGGACCTGCTTCAATGGCTAGGCCCTCTTTGGATTAATGGTCAATTCTTTGATTACATGCACCTGCAGTGGCTTTGCAGCCTGCTCTAATGGATTCAAAAGACCCAAAAGCCCCAAAAATGATTATCCAAGCTCTGCAATTGGACTTCAACTAATCTAGGCTTAACCTCCTCTCTTGGTGGCCCTAGGCTTCCTTAAACTTCAACGTAGAAAAATCATGTACATAAGTGTCTTTTTGACTCTGCAACCTATTCCATTGTGTTCAAAGCGTTCAAATAATCTAGGAAGGACTCTTTCTGAGCCAAAATTGGTCGAAATAGACAAAAGTTATGGTCTCTTTAGTTTTCCCTAGGAAAACTCCACCAAATCTTGAGAAACTCTAGTTAACCTTGCCAAATTTGGAGCAATGCCATATTTGTCGAACTTGCTAAAACTGCCACCAAATAATTCCGCGTTTAATTAAGGGTTAATCATGTGTGAATTAGTGCTAATATCCATTTAGCGCGTTAAACACGTGGTTAGTGTTGGCGCTGACCCCCGGTTACGATGTTAGTCACATGTGGAGGGGGTTGGCCCTCTCTTCCCCCCAACTACCATGTGCTATCACAAGAAATAAAATTCACACCTTACAAATCACACCCGTCATATGTTAAGTCTTGTGGTGGTGGCCTAGTGGTAAGGCTTGGGGCTTGTGTGGCCGAAGTCATGGGTTCGACTCTGCCGGCCTTCCAAATAATTTTACACGACCTTTGAGAGGGCACGTGGCAGCCTTTGGGCTTGCCACGTGTCATCCTCTCATTGGTACACCTCAAATTCCCTTGACCAATAATATGTCGACACTTGTCATAACCCGATTGAGCCACTTGTGGGAATATTCTAGGAATATTCCAAGGAATATTCCTTGAAATATTTTTTTTTTTCGCTTACTGGGCTGTATTGATGCCTAGTCAGCATGCCAGTCAACCCTGTACCCAAAATTTTCCATGTTTGACAAAGTGGACAAAAGGCTCTATCTTTCTCATATGAGCCTAGTTTTGAGTGAAATGAGTAGCAATTGGGATCATATCACCGAGATGGATGCATTTGCTCTATTTTTGAGCGATTCTGAGCACTTTGATTTTTGAGCAAATGTTTGACCCTAATCCAGATTCTTATCAGTTAACCAATGTTGCTTGGGAAAAATTTTCTGGGAGATGAAAGGCTTTGTGGATGTGAGATTCCACGTGAGCCATGCCAGTATCAAAACTCTCCATGTAGGCATGGAGATGCATTTATTTCATTCTCAATGTAGCCTGTCAATCCAGGATGCGTCATTGGTTCTAGTGGATGACAATCAAGCCACCAACCAACTTATCATTGTCCTTATTCTGAGCATGAGATAGCTGGTCAACTGTGCATTGGAGTAGGTGAATTTGATATTTAATTGAATCAAAAGGTGCTGGTAAATTCACTCGACAAAGCGAGTTCCTGAATGGAGGGTCCAATTCTTTTCCCCCCTCATGCTCCTCTCTTCCTTGATTTCTTCCACCCATCCTCGATCTTCCTCATTGCTGCAACATCTGGAGTGACCATCTTTCCTCTTTCCTCATTGCTAGTATGTTCCTTCTCTCTATTGCACATGAGCTCCTCGTGGGTGCCCCACCTCTCCTCAAGCTTTTTTTTGTGCCACTAGAAGGCAGTAACTTGCCAAGGCTTAAAATAGGGCTAGCTTCTGTTATGTCCGCGACTAAATTGAAGTTGCAACACACTTCATCACATTCAACAGGGTTTTGACTTGAGGCCTCGGTACTGACTTCACTAACCTCTGTCCAAAGGACTGGCGGGGGTTCCAACCTTTGCCTTTGAGAGAAATGAGGGAACCTATTCCTTTCCCCCATCTGAGCAAGGCCAAGGAACACCTAGTGCCTAGAAGTACTCCTTTCTACACAGAAAATGTTAAGAGATACCTGATAATAAACAAATGGATAGGAAATTACCCAAGAGGAATCATGTGTTAAGTTGCGACTTGGTCCAACGTCCTTAGTAGAGCCTTCATGTTTCCTCCCCTCGCCATAGTTCTCCCAATGTCTACCTTTTTCCACGTCGGGATCCCAAGGCAAACAATTGCACCAGAGGATGAGAATTATAATGAGCCAACGAGTGAGAAGGGCAAAATTCCCAAGCTTATCTCGCCACCTACAAAGGGATAAAGAGCCGAGGAAGCTAACCTTGATGCCAACTCTATTACTCCAGGAACATAGACTCATATCTTTGTATAGTATAATACCCTGCGATTTAGTTACTCTTTTTAATATCACCTAACTTGCATCGAAAACTTCACCACACAGGCTCCCAAGACACATTTACTCCTGATCATGATTATTTGTTGCCCCGTATGAGGGGGGAACATCTCTTGTCCCTTCCTGTGTCTTGGGAAGCACCCCCATCGGGGAATATTTTATTTGAATTTATTTTTTAACATTTTGTTTTTTAATTATATATAAAAGAAAAAATATTATACTTTTGAGATATATCTAAACCCTC